>LR583021.1:9076-59299 GCA_900536345.3 Caenorhabditis sp. 39 LS-2015 | reverse complement strand
CTCCTGATATCAGTCTCTCAGCTCTCGTCCCGACTATAGTCGAAGTGTGTGATGAGTGACTGTGGCGTGGCGTGGCGCCCGAAGAAGAGACGACTCGTCTGCACTTGCCAATTGGCCCCTCTCACCGCGTGTCTGATTGTGATTCGTGCAGAAGTCGAGAATCAAAACATCGCTCGCCTTTTTCTCTTTTTTCTCTGCTGAATGCTGATTTGTGTCGAAATGTTGTTGCAGTCACCGTGATAATATTTGCTGAGGACGGTAAGGGAGGAGGAGGTCGCGGTATTGTTTTCCAACCAAATACCACATTCTTATTTTTCTTCGTTTCGTCTTGATTCTGATGACTTTCGGTCGGTGATAAGAGGGAACGATAGGCAGGTAAACTGAGGTGACACCACTGTTCCGATTGTACGGATCGGATCATTCCAACTTTTGAAGAAGAAAAAACAGACGAAGGGACATAAAAAGGGACACGCTTCGTTGCCTTCCCCTCCCCTTTGTCGTCTACCTTCACCTCTCCTTCTCCTTCTCCTTCTTCTTCCTTTCTGCTTCTATTTTCTGCTTCCTGAGTCACTTCCCGATGTATCCCATTTCCATCTTTCCTTTCTCCCCAAAGGACATTGTGTTCCCTGTGCTCCTGCTCAAATCTCAGGTCAAACTTCATTGCTTCAAGACTTCAAAAACTCAAATTTGCCCTCCAAACTACACGGCATCGCTCTCATCTTTTCTTTTCATTTCCTTCTTCTTCTTTTTGCTTTACACTCTCCCCCTTCCCTCCGGAGATCTCATCTTCCCCTCATCCATGACTTTTCGAGAAGTGACCTCCTCCAAAAAACACAGATGGAATGGGTTTCTTCGACTTGGCCCCGTCCGCATCAAAGACCGAAAAGACGCGTCTCTTCTCGTCGTTTCTAATTCTATTATTCATGCCTCTTTTCCTTTTCCGGATGAGCCTCGCTCGCTCTCTTTTTCATTTTCATTCCTTTTCAATCCACGTGACACTCAATTGATTCATTCCGGAGACCCACCACTGCTTCTCCTTCTTCTTCTCCTTCTTCACTCATCCACCTCATAATTCTCTGTCACTTCTCCACCACAAAACAGCTGAGTCTGCGTCTCTGAGATTCTCGAACTATTCGATCCGGGGCGCCTGCCAGCGTGTTCTTGACAACAAACAACCTTAGAAAACACAGAGAGAAAGAGAAAGAGAAGGTGTTGTGTATGTGTGTTTTTGCCTTCTCATCGCCCTCTTATTCCCGCCGCCGTGGTTTCTGATTCTTCGAGAAAAGATAGACACGGCAATGATTTATCACCGCTACTCGGCTAAATATCTTTAAGCATGTCGTTTCGTCCGCCCGATTCTGTTGAATTTATGACCGAGACGAACGCGAACTATGTGACGTGCCATCCCGATCGCTCCAGTCGTTTTTTGCTTCGCTCGTTCACACCAATTCCTTCTTCATGAAACGACCTCGACAACTGCGATGACATGCATCCATCTTTCGTCCGGAAAGCTTCTGGTCGAAGAGGAATGTCGCAAACATCTGCAAATCGGATTACTGCCAACTGGCATCGACATTGGCACCGAGTCACGCGACATCCAACCAACCAAAATTAGATTTTCCTCGGCTGCTAATTCTGCCGATTGTTGCTGATTTCGCCAGGAAGCACCTGAACTTGCAAGGGATTCAAAGTTCAGACGAGAAGCCCTGCCCAACCCGATTTCAGACCCAGACCGCCCGTTTCTTTGCTCCAGGAAGTCATTGTTGTGTTTTTGCCTCTTCCTGTTTCCACGAATCAAAATTGCGATCCCGTCTAAATGGAAACGCGCTGCACCGCACTTCCTGCCCGCAATGCCTTGACTTTCGCCCTCTTCTGTTCGTCTGTTCCGTGCTGGAACGAACAAAAACAACACACTTGGGTGGTATTCTGCAAACGACGCATTCTCCTCTCTCTTTCCCGTCCCGTCTCGTCTCTTTCAGTCGGTCAGGTCAAAAAGAATTAGACAAAAACACGTGACGGCCGGCCGAGAGCCTTCCGTTTCGCGAACCCTCTTTGTTTTGTTTTCCATCCACCCAAACAATTTCAGCCACAATCTAGCCGAGAGCTTTTCCAATGATCAGAGACCGCTTTCTGTCTGTCCGTGCCACGTGTAACTTTCAACGTGAGCCGTGAGCCATAGCGTCATGTGTTGCCGCATCCGTCCGCTTCAATCAACAATTGGTTTCTCCATCTTTCTCACCTGCTGATAATCTCCCCCAGTCTCCTGCCTATATCCATATCCGGAGCTCTTTGCTCTGGTCATCTGACTGACCACCTGCTGACCAGTTGGCGTCGCTCCCCTCCCCAACAAACAACTAGTTTCATGTGTGTCAGCTGCCCCTTTGAGAGCATTCTCTCCTTCTCTCTGCTGATCTTTCTCTTTTCCTCTCTCCTCCCCAACTTGCACTTTCCCAGTATCTGTCTTCTAAATCTGCTCCGCATTCGCAGTAAATCCCTCCGGACGAGAGTTTCCTCCTCTTTTGATAACAAAAAATGACGGATTGCCGGCGTTTGGGCATCAAGAGAACCAACCTCTCGTCGGTTTCTCTCCTTCCCGTGTCCCGTTTTTTGTTCCAATATTGTCTTTCGATATTGTGAAACAATGTTCCAGAACTGCGGAGGCTTGATCTATTTTCAGAGAAGAAACAGGAACTTGATCGGTCGGCATTTTTGTTGTTTCTGGAAGATTCCACTTCCTTGTAGAGATCAACAACCAGCCGAACGAACGATTCCGGAGACCGGCTGTCTGACTGACCTACCGTATCGTAATCCCGACTTTCAAAAAGACTTGCATGTTCCGCACCGCCGTCCTCCATCGGCCCACGTGTCTTTCTGTCCATCTTGTGCGAAATCGAATCATCCCTTCTCAGCAATTCTTCAAAAACCGTCCGTCTATCGGCCCGTCCACACCCGATTTGTACCGAGGTCACACTGATCTTCTGCTCCTCTCTGCTTCTCTTCTCTCTCCGTTTGTCGTCTTACTCTGTTCAGATGTTTGTCGAAATCTGAATATTGTCTGCTACGGTTCCTCCTCCTCCCCTCCCGGGCGGAGTTCGTTTCTCTGCGCATCTCGTTCCCGTCCTGACCGTCTCCTACTTCTCCTTCTTCTTCTTCTTCTTCTTGTTATTGTCGCGAGAGAGACGGGCAAGAAGAGACCGCCCGGTGCCTCTCTCTTTTGTGTGTTTGTCTTTCGAAAAGCTGCTCTTTTCTGTCTCTTTCGCATGTCTCATTTCGTTTTTCATAATGACCATTCGTCAGTCCCAGCTGCCATTCGGTCTTGTTCTACATTTCACACAACAATAGTTTTTTCTCATTCACAAATTAGCTTCAAAATTCAAAAATCGAAGAAGTATTTGTCCATGTAATATGCTCGCTCACTCTCTTCCAATGTTTACTTTTTTTCTTTATATGGTTGAAACTTGAGAACACTCCGCTCCCCTTGCCCGATTGGCCAATGGCACGTACTCAAAATAGAAATGATTTGATGATGGCCTTTGGACCAAGGCATAAATGCCTAGCTCTCTTGGACATACCGTGCCCATAGATACGCTTTTCCGTTTCTTTTCCGTACTATTCGTATTCAGTTTTGGAGCTTTTTTGGACTTACTGATGTGAATCAATCAGAGTCTACGTTTAGCGGTAAGAGCGGTCGGGACCTCCCTAGCTACAATGAAGCCTTCTCCAGTATCAGGTTACCAAGGGTCACCCAACGGATGAGTAATTGTGTACGTGGCAAAACAAGGATGACGTGTCATTGCTCCTGGAATCATCGTCATATTTATTTACCCTTGACAACTTGTCTTCTCCACAAGAAAGAGCCACGGCGACTTTACTGAAACCCGAGATGAACGCGGCGGCGACTGCTCTTCTGGTCACCGACCACCCCGCTTCATCTCTTCCTCTTCTCCGTCTCATTGTTTGACATTTCGTGCCCTTCGGACCCCCGGCTTCGGGTCCCAGTCGGTCTCAAAAAACGGCGAGATTCGTATAGATCTCTGCGGCCGCTGTCACCTTGTCACTTCCTGGTTCTTCATCTCTTCCACCACCACCGTTATCAGTCGTCGAGGAGCAGTCGTCGTTATCATTATCAGCAAGCATCAATGGCTAGTCAACCACTTCATCGAATTATCAAACTGCTTGCCATTGTTTCCCTTCTCGGGCGGAGGGTACAAAAGAACTGTACGTGTGTCTCAGTGTCTCTCTCGATTCGAGACAATGCCGCTCCGTCTCCCAGTCAGTCACGTCGGCGACGATCGCCGCCGAGTCATTGAGCTTCGGTTCTTCTCTGCTTCGCGGCTCTTCTATTTCGGGCACCGCCTTATCATCTTGTTTTCTTTTTTCCGTTTCCTTTTCCTCCTTTTCCTCTTTCCATTGTTCTTCCACGTCATAACTGTACGGTCATAAAGCGACACACTTTGGAGCGGAAACATCATCAAAGTTCGCCGAAGCATCCATTTCGATCCCATCTCTGTAGTCGTTGATATTTGATATTCGGGCCGAAAGCAAGACGGCGTTGATCAATCTGTTCCGTCACGTCACATAACCATATTCGACCAAATCATCTTTGGCTTTTTTCCCTGACAAAACGTCTTCTGCGTGCAGCGAAAAACGAAGAAACGCATCGGGATTCTATTGACAAAAAGAGATCATGTGATGGTTACTGTAGAAGGAGAACCGACTGATCTTAGAAGAATCGCGTCTTGTTGATCATTTCCCCTCGGTGCAAACTGTTCCACTGATCCGTGGAACGATGCTCTGCTCCACTGTCAAACTGAAGTTTACAACCTCTTAAATTTTTGAAGAGCATCGAATTTCCTCGTATTCTTGTTTGTCTCAGTTATCAAAAAATCAAGGCAAAACCAATTAGAACTCGGTGAAGTGTCAATTCCAATTCCAATGCCTTCCAGCAATCATTCTCCGCTGTCAATCATCGAAAGTTCCATCATTTCTCCGGCTACTTTCCCTCATAACATCGTCATCTTCCCCTTCTCCCCCTCTTTTCCAGCTTTTGCTCAGTACACATCCCCTTCTGCTCCGATGCTCCAATCTCCCACCCCGACACGTTCCGCTCCCCAACCATCAAGGTATCACAGGGCACTGGGGACCAAGGGGGCGGAGCCGACGTGTGTTCCACTTCGTGCCTGCGTCTCTAGCCCCATTCTTCATCATTCTCCGCCCTCCCTTCAACTTCTTCTCCTTCTTTTCTCTATCAGTATTATGGAAAAGGGCCCTCGAGACCAGTCGCAGGGATCCGTCTCTCTCTCTTCTTTCATCTCTCCCTCTCTCTCTCTCGTTGTCCCGATCTTTATCATATCTGCAACACTCATTTCTCATTTCAGAAATTCCAAAAATGGATGACATAGCTGTTCCGATCGCTTCCACATCGGGCGGTGCCGATGATTCGGTCATCGCCTTCCAGTATCCATGGGCCATGAAAGTCTGCCAAAGGTCAGTTCCATCCCCCGTCCGTTGCTCAGTTCGCTGACTCGGCAGTGTCCCCCAGTGCCAGTTCAGTTCCTCCATATTCCGTTATCGGTTCGATACGGTGCACTCGCTGTCCCAAACACATTTCACCCCCCGAGTCAAACAAGCACAAACCGTGTTTACTTCTCGGAAAGCGCATGCTCCCCAGTCGTTTTTGCATTGTTTGTAGTCTGATGGAAGAGGTACTGTAGGCACTTGATGTCAGGTTGACACGGCCATATCAACCAGCGAAATGACCGTATCCAGGGGCGAAAAGTTAGGACGAAAAGTGAAAGTTGTTATTGACTTTGACAACCATTTCGAGTTGACACGAAAATTTTGTTTCGTTTCTGATAAAACAGTATTTCCCAGTAATATAACTGATAAGAAGGAAAGGAGGGAAATAAAACGAGTGATTGGGGAGACGAAGAGGTGCTGCTTCTCATCAAAAACCATCAGAGCGGAGGACAAAAGATCGTAGTCAACCGGGGGAACAGACGCACTGAATGAAGAGAAAGAGGAAGATGGGAGGGGAGGGGGAGCTATAAATCGTGGGAGAGAGAGAGCCCTGCCAACAAAGAGTTGATCGACCAATGATCGGATTGCAGACAAATCGAGGACGAGTCGATTCTGCTGAACGTGTCGAGACCGTTCTCGACATCTTACAAGCATGTGCAGTTCACATGGGCACTGCGACTCACCGACGAGTACGTGCTGTCGAATAACGGTGAGTTATGATCCTTTCTGTCTCTCTCTCAGTTGATCTATCGCATTGACCTGTTCGTTCGAGGATGTTGTTGTTTCCCTTTCCTTTCGCATTTCTCTTTTCTGAATCATCTCCCCATGAAACATGTTTTCGTTACGGTGAAGCTGGAACATTGTGTAAAAGAAGAGGAGTCTTTCATTAGATCGGACCATCATCGTTCGGTATGTATGGATGACGTCATAGGTCAAAGGGCTCGACCCTTTTGTCGGAAAGATGGCACTGGTCTCTTTGGCGCCCAGGTGTAACATTCATCTCTCAGAAGCGCTGTCCATCTATCATCTAGTGCACTTTCTGGGCGCGTCGCTCCGCTTCGATCACATGACTGACCCGCATCTCCCTGTCTCTCTCTCTCTCTGTTCTTCTCACTTCTTCTCCGCTTATCTTTCTTATCTCTCTCTGATTTATCCCATCCTCTCTTCTTTCAGCCGCCGTTGACTCGAATCGGCACGTGCTCCTGCATCTCTACTACAAAGAGGGACCATGTCCCGAGGTGGCCGTCGAAGAAGTCCGTGCTCAGATCCTCGACCCGGCCACCAACGAGACTCTCTTCGCCGGTCTCGCCCTGACGCCCACAGAATTCTCGAGAGGCAGCGGATGGCCGATTCATATGGACAAGGAACGACGTGCCGAGTTCACCGAGTTTTTGCACAAGAAAGTCGACTCGAACCTGCTGGTGGTCGTCGAGATCCGAATGAAAGAGTCGCTGTTCGAGCCGCTCAACTACCTTCCGGACGTCGAGACTGCATTCAGAAGTCAGAGAATCGAGAAGGCGGTGCACAAGTTTGTTGACGACGTGATCAACGGAAAGATTCGAATTCCCGATTTGGAGCATGTAGACGAGAAGGTCCGTCTGAGTGTCGAGTATCTTCCAGACAATCTCTCCGTGTTTTCAGCAAGCCGACAATGACAAGTTCTCGGTGCACCGTCTGATCTTCATCTACGGCGTTGATTCGGTCTCCCGCGAGATTTCCGAGAATGACTCGCAGAGCGAAATCTGCGAGCAACTCGTGCGAAATGTAAGTGTTTTCATGCCAATGTCTCTCTGCCATCTGCCTGCCACCGGGGCGCCGCCACTTGAAATTCTGATTATACTGCTTTGTTTTTGTGTGTGAAATCGGAGAGAATGGGGCGGAAGAGGAGGAGGACAATCATATGGTATAAACATGTTTTTGTTCCGATATTTGGGAGCAAAAGCCGTCCGTCGCGCGTTTGTCTGCAAGTGGAAAAGAAGGAAAGCATAGCTATGCATAGGACCAGGGAACCAAATGGGTCTATCTGGTCCAGCTCGTGTTCGAGCTACTGCTCTTTCTCGATCCTGGTGACCCCGTCATCCAATACCGTATTCCATATATGTTCTATTTCGATCCGATCCGCTTACACAACTTGAAACCAGACACCCTCTCTTCCTGCATTTTCCATCTCCTGTTTCACCTGAAAACAGTAAACAGGCGGCTCCTATCACCTTGCAACTTTCAATTTATATTCCCACCCGATGCTGAAATTGATATGCTTGTTTTTCTATTCTCTCCATTTTCAGACCTTCGCACACATCTATTTCGAGCGTGTTCTGTCGCGCGAGATGAAGTATTTCGACGATTTTGTGACTCTCGTCGAAGGACTCACTTATGCCCATCTGCCGGCTCTTCGCAAAGAAGTCGAACGATTCATCTGTCAGGAAGTCATCCAGGTATCAATCATCTCCTCAGTTCTATATCATTTTCTATAAAAACATTCAGATTCAGGCTAACATGGACCCATCGTTCGCGAAGAAACTGCTGCTCGTATCCGAGAAATACAATCTCGAAGTGCTTAAAATGGTGATCAACGGGTTCCTGGTCGATCAGATTATTGGCAACTCGAATCCCCCGAAAGAGCTGGTTAACATCACTCACGAACTCCAACAAATGGCTCATGAGATGTCAGTTTTCCATTACAATCCTGATCCCATTTCTCACATTTCAGTCAAGAAAACGAGAACATCGAGAACCTAGTCGGCACAGTCGTCACGGATCTCCAGGAGCTGACCCGTCGAGTTCGTCGAGTATCCTTGTCGCATTCTCCTTCCCAATCATCTCACAGCAGGTAACAAATCATCGAATCTCTATGATGCAAGTGCTCGGTTCGGACAAAAAAATGAATTGGGACATGATGCTAACTGACATATCCGCGTGCGATTCATGTGAACAAAGCGCATCCGACCGGGGCGTTGCAAACACTTTTTGTTTTTCCAATCTCGAGAATCATAAGATTGACGGATCAATTAGTGGTGGCAGATGAGCGGAAAAAGGGGAGAGAGGAAAGATTAGGGGAAGAGATAAGGGGGCACTCAGGCTGAAAAGGATATAGAAAACTTGGAAATGTTCCCTCCGAACCTGGAATTCTTGCAGCTCTCCACTCGCCACTCCCACCAACGGAAGCGGTTCTCCGTCAGTTCCAGCTCCTTTCGACTCGCCGACAAGCCGCTTCAAGAGAGTCTCTCTCGCCTAATTCTTCCACGTCTTCTTCTCCATTTTCTTCATTTTCTTTCTTCCACGTGCCTTGACACGTATCTATATATAACGTGTAAATCCTCTTCTCCTTCTTCTTCTTCTTTTTCTTTCTTCTTCTCTTCGTCGCCTACCATGCTCTGAACCCGTAGACCGCTTCTGGAGTAACTTATAGACTGTGTCCATCCTCTTCTCTCTTTTCATCCCGAACTCTCCTATCACCTCATGCAATATTACCTCCTGCTCTCCCATATTCTCCTTCTTTTCTCTCGTTGTTCTTCTGCATTTCCGTATTCGTTAGTTGGTCATCTTCTTCTCTCCTTCTTCTTCTTGTCCTACTCATCATCATCATCATCATCCCACTCTCATCCCTTCTCCACTTGTTACTCTGCAACTGCCTTCAGGTCACTGTAGTCTTTGTACATAGGCCACAATTGGTAGGCTTCCAATTCTCCCCTTCTTTTCGACGACGACGACGAATCTGTCTCCTCTCCATTCACCCACATCTTCTGATTCTTTTTCGTTCTGCATCGCACCCCGCTCTCTCCATTTCTCGGTTCCCCCAATTGCTTTTTGTTCGGTTAGAATGTTTTCTTTGGTTGTCTTCCTCTTCTTTATCTTTTTTGTATAAAAATGAATTGAAATGAACTTGACTCGGTCATCCATCTTATACTGCAACTGCAATACAAACTGACGTCATCCGGATCTATGGTTCCCCAAAAATAACTTTATTAAGAGAGGAAAGGAGGCTTCCAAAATAAATACATAAAATACAATGCAATAGTTAGGAAGAAGAAAAATATTTAATCACAAGGGGTCAAAGTTTCAGTTTCCAGTTTTTCTACAGCATCGATGCCCTTGAGTTCTAGTTGGTTGGAAGGAGCGGAGAACGGGAAAAAGAGGAGAAGAAGAAAGAAAAGGAGACAGAGAGAGAGAGGGCTTCTTGGGGAGTAATGTTGAAATGATGTCATATGTGAAGTTGGAATGTCCGATCAAAATGAAAGAGATAAAGAGATGGAGATGTTGTCGAATGAATTGATTAATTCTCATGATTCCGCATGCTATCCGCACACTATCCGCATCCTCCGCACCCTCCGCATCCGCCACAGCCTCCGCATCCACCGCAAGCACCGCATGCTCCACACGCGCCGCAAGCTCCGCAAGCAGCTCCGTCGCATCCAACACCGCACATCAGCATCGGAGCGATTTCACAGCCTCCTGAAAGGAAAGGTTTCAGTATGTTCTGGAAGACTCCTTGCTGTTCTCACCAATTCCATCCTGATCCGCCGACAGGAGTATTCGATTCGTCGGCAACTGTCTTCCATAGCCACAAGCAAGGGTTAGTGGCCATTTGTGAGCTTGATGTCCGACTGAAGTGCTGTCGCTTCGAGACCTGACCTTGTCCGGATTGCAGAGAACAAACAGAGTGGCAACGCAGAAGATGCTGGCGATCTGCTCGGCAGTGTTCGTTGATCTGCACTCGATTCTCTTCCCAGGGAGACGAGCTTGAGCATCTACAAACTTTGAGTTATATCCTGTTCTCATCAGATTGGAACCTACCTCCAATAAGGAAAAGAGTAGAACCATCTGCCGATGGGACTTCGAGTTTTTGGACTGTATTCTTCAGCAGGTTGAATGCATCGATATGCAGTCTTCCCGGGTTGCCGGGCTTTGCTTTCTGCCCCTTTGTAGCCGATTGTTTCCTGGAGAATCCGGACCATCTTCCCTTGATGATCGCGTAATCTCCTTCCTTGTTCACAATCACAAATGCTCTTTCTTCGGCGTTCGAGAGATGTGGAAGGAACTGAAACAAAACGATTGATGTTTATTTTGGAAAAGAAAAAAGGAAAGACTCACCGGCACCAAGTTATTGTCCAACTGATCTCGACTCGGCAGAGAATCCGCCCCGACCAAGTGAGCCATGGAAAGAAGTCGTTGCTCCCGGCCATAAACCAGAATCATTGAGAGGAGAAGAGGAGCGGAATGAATGACCTGGACAGTGTACTTGGTACCATCTCGAGTGTCAACCATACTGAAACAAGAAATGACTGGATTCTCGTAAAATGTCATCTGTAATACCTGTGAGAAGCCACATGAACTGTAGAGTTCGCGTTCAGGTTTCCTCGATTCAACGATGCGCATTGTGCCAGATAAGCCAGATGAGAGTCTCCGGAAAGCTGTCGTTCCATGAAATCTCCGACCAGCAATTGCAGCTCTCGGTTCAGATTCACACTCGTCGTCACGTTCACTTTTGCAGTCAGATCCGAGTCTTTTGAGGCTTTCAATTGAAGTTCGGCGACATTATGAGCACTTTTCGAGTTGCTCGGAGGCAAAAGTTGATCCAGAGACGCCTTGCCAATTAGTTTTATGAGATCTTTTCGCTGCAGGAACATCTTGTCAAAGATCTCCAGTTCCACTGTCAATTCCTTCGCTGCTCGTCGTTCGAACGGGAACTTGACGATCGATGCACACGTGGAACTTTCAGTTGGCTGCCAGACCAAAGAGAATCCCGATTTAGTGACTTGTTTCTGGGAGAGATCCGCATTGAAAGTGGTCACCTTCTTGTTGCCATAACACAGTTTCAGTCTCAACTGCTCCCTCTGAACTGGAATGTCTTTCAGGGAGATGGACGGTACGTGGATGTCTCCATAGGAGATGCACGCCAGATCTTGCGACTCGAAACCGAGGAAAGCAGGCGCATTATGTCCCCGGAACATGCATCCTCGTCTCCAGAACGGTTCGTCGAAATGAGTCGTCCACAACTTCTTTGTCAGCGCTTCCCCCTTCAGCAGTTTGCTTCCTTTTGTTCGGTCATTCACAGTGTCGTCGTGCTTCAGAAGAGATCCAAAGATCGCCGTGCAGTCCCTGAGGTAGCTGGATGGATGGACCTGCAAAAACAACCGATCATCGTTTTCTTTTTCAGCGAGCCGCATTAATTTTTTATGCATTCGAGCACAAAAGAGTCGGCAGACGAGTGAATGCGAGGAAGTTGTTCGTTCCGAAAGAAAAAGTCGAAAACAGAATTCAGAAGCGTTTGTCTTCTAACGAGCCAGAATCAGAAGACGTGCTTCAGAAGCCGTCAGTTCGATGATTCAAAGGTTCGAACGATCAACCCCTCTTCAGAATATTCTGATGTAAGATGTTGTTTACCGAGAAAACGCTTCAAGTAGTCATGAATAACTTGTGTCCCTTCCCTTCCCTCCGACTTCTTCTTCCGTTGTTTTCTTTTTCCTACCTGATGCGTGTGCCAGATGATGTCGAAATCGTAGCACGGCGTCAAGAACTGATCCGAGTATGTCTGCTTGAGCAACAGGAACTGGATGTACCGTTTGACGGCTTCCGAAAGGAATTTGGCGGACGTGTAGTGTGGCAACGAAACCTGCAAAGAAGAACCGTCGGTCCCTCGATCCGAACAACTGGCCGACGCTAATCGGCGGATAATCGAACGATTGACACTTGGAGGCCGGGCAGTCAGTCAGTCATTCAGCTGAGATATTTTTGTGGAGCCGCGAGAAGAAGGGGAAATCGTGTTGTGTGCGTGTAGATGTGTGTGTGCCCGGCGCAGACTTCTACGCATCAAAGTGATTGATGGAGCGGCGGATGGGGCAAGAAGGAGGCGAGGAGCGAGAGGAAACGGGGCGAATTGGCGAGTGAGACTGCTAATTGGTCAATAAGTTATTTTAACACTAGTACGAAGTTTTGATTGATCAGCCAGTTGGGCACGGCTGGACTGGGTGGCAATCGATCAATCATCGATGAAAAACAAAAACATCTGAGGCGCGATACTGCGGTTCAAGAGGAAGAAAAGCGGCAAACATGTTAGAGAACAGGAACATTTTACAGAACTGACTGAGACTGTACTTCGACGGGGAGACAGTCCAAGAGCTCACCTGATAGTTGAAGTTTCTCTGTCGCTGTACTGCACCGGCAACATCGTAATTACACTTTGTCTTATACGGAGTCGGCGGCGTTTTGCTCGCCAAGAAGTCGTATGGCTCAGGAGCACAGTACGAGTCCCAGGCGCGGACACTGCTATCGTACCTGAACAAGTCATTCATTTCTCTCTCTCATCGTTCCCCAAATCTTGTTGAATACCTCTTCTGAATCTCATCAGACGACAGCAACTTGTGATCGATGATTTTGCCGACGAGCTTCTCGCAATCCTGAAAATTGCCCAAATTGTTTTCGAATTGCCGCTCGTTTTCTCTTCTAATCCAGCCAATTTGCATCCATATTTCCTCGAGTTTTTAGTTCACGGGTCAGTATGTTATGTTTATACATAAACATAACAAGTGACACCCCCTCTTCTGTGCCAAGGGCATACGCATATATGCCCCAAGGGGAAAGATGGAAGATGTTGCCCAACTCTGCGAGTGTGTGTTTTGCGCCGCGCATTCTATGACCACAAATAGCAGCAAAGATGAGATGAGATGACCGTTTGAGCTCGGGGATTCGAAGAGAGACAAAGAGCTCATCGAGCACGAACCCCCGCTAAAGTACCAGTGAATCCATCACCCTTTGCCTCTTCGCGCAGTCAGCCAGTCAGGCTCGGGAGCACCGAAAACAACACTTTGCTCGAGTGTCATTCGCTGTAATCCGTTCAGACGGACAGCGGCTGAAAAGTTAGGAGAAGAAGAAGAAGGAGCGCTTCTCTGCGGGTACTGCATGCTCCAAAACAAAATTACCGCTGCCGCCGCCATCGGGGCCGTCCGTCAACTTTGTCTTCATCTCCATCTTCTTCCATCGCCAAAAAGTTCAACTGACTATGCAGAGTTATTATTAGTATTACCTGCATATCCCTGCAGCAGAAACCCTCAAGCCCACACGCGCTTCTCACCGACATGTCTCATTTTTCAATGTCATACAAATCTGCGTCTCCCGAGTCACCCACAGTCTCTCGGACATTCTCTGATATGTGATACTTGGCGCATTTTTGAGATTCTTCATGGCCAAGCGTTTTTTGTCGCAATTTGCTGCTTCTCCTAACGAACCTCTTGGTAATGAATTGGGCTGAGCATGTGGGTGTGCCATACCCAGTGAACATCCAGTGGAGGGATGACATTCAGATCCGGTTGAGCGGCCTGAAAACTGAAGATTTGCTGCGGATCGGATCAATCGATATCGGGACCTGCATCGGCAGCCAATATGTTTCGTATCTCCTCAACGCATGATTCACAACGTCCGGCTCGTAGAGCAATGGTGCTTTCCGGTCAATCATCCGCAGAAAGTTGGCTTCTCTCTGAAAAAGTTCGAAATTCAATATCCAGGTGTGAAACCGCACACTTTTGTCCCCTGACCTTGTCCCTCCAATGCAGCTTTCTGCTGATTTCTATGGTCTTTGTGTGGCCTGGCCCTCAAAATATCCCGTGTAATTTCCCTAGAATCGCCCATAAATTTTGGTTTTTTCCATTCCGCCGTCCGTCCAATTGAGCCGGAATTGAGCACACACAGGGAGAGAAGGGATACGAGAGAAAAGACGGCGGAGCGGAATTTTAGTGGGGTCCCATAAAATTGAAAGACGGACTTATTGAAGAAGACGAAGAAGAAGAAGGAGAAGACGGGGCACGGAGCACGAAGCATCGACCAGTCAGACACAGATGCACAGATGATATTCAATTCGAATCGAATCGTATGTGTGTGTCATACTTGAAGTCAAATATCTCTCTCTCTCTTTCCCCCTTCAACTCATGGTTTGTGAGCTCCAAAACGAGCGGAGGAGGGAAAGGAAGATGTTGAACTCAGAGGGAAGGTCCCCTCCCCGTTTCCCTCGTTTTCTTTATCCATTTGTCGCCTTTGGCGCTCCACAAAAGAGGCGCCAACTGAATTCTTGATTGAGTCAACCGCACACTCTCCTCTCGCACATCTTTCCATTTCGTCGCCTCACTGCAGTCGTGACTAAAATGGCACTTTCGAACACATCACTTGGAAACAAAAACCAAGGAGAGATGGACTCAGGTTTCCAAGGAGAAACACATTCATCATCGAGAGGCTAGGCTACGTGTCGAATCTGTCTTTTTGACAGAAAGGAAAGGGATGGGCGGAACAAAAAAGTATTGTCCGATGTTATTCAATTGTCGGCAAAAGAACCAACAATACAGAGGAATTCCACGGTTCCTGGTTTCAGATCACTTGTCCCAACTTGTCCCAAGCACTTTATCGTTAGTGAAACTCAAGTACTTAAGTACTATCCTCCTTCTTTTTCTACTAAAAAATTTAAACGTTTGTGTATTGAAAGCGTTTCAACTAAGTGTGCTCTGATGGCACTTTCAGTTGATCAACGAGCATCTACGCCCCGCTGAACTAATGCCCACGACTACATGTTCCGACACTGAGATTTTTGGTTTCCATACCCGTCTACTCGATCTACTACTCCTACGGCTCACATCAAAATTGCATCATAAATATTTGTGTTATTTACCTGCGCCGCGACGACAAGATCGACGGTAATCGCCGCTGACATTTGCGCGGGCGTCGATCGGAGAGTCGCCGCCGTCGTGTAATCTGGAGGTGACGTCGTCGTCGGAATTGTACTGCCGGAGCCGCTCGGCGGACTCGTCGTGTCCATCTCATCGTGTTGCAGAGCCATCGTGCCGTTCCGAGTCATCTTCGTCTGATGGCTCGACGTCTCCGATGGTTCAACTCGGTCACCACGACCACGAGTTGTCGGATGTTGGAATATCTTGAAGTGGAAGGAGTTGGAACGGAGGAAAGAAGAAGAAGAAGAAGATGTGGAGGGAACTCTTCCTCTGAAATTAGAAGAGGTGCCGTTTCCAAGAAGAGCAGGATAATCGGATTGGGAGGGAGAATAGGGGAAAGCGGGAGAAGAGGAAGAAGAAGAAAATAGAGACGGAGTGCATCGGAAAAGGCAAGAAAGCGGTCGAGTGTGGGGGCGAAGAAAAGAAACAAAAACTAAGTTGAGTGGAACCTAATCCTTTTTGGAAGCAGAGCAAGCCAGCGAGTTCGCCGAGTTGCTCTCGATTGGCTCATGGAGCAGGACCAGAAGAGAGAGGGAGAGATCATCGGAATTGATGAGGAAGAGGAGACAAAACACACACACACACAAGCGAATTGATATCAATTGGGGGTGAGAAGAACAGAAGTGACGGCACGCACAGAGGGTCCGTGGCCAGCCGGGGGCAGTGAGTGTGAAGAAGAAGAAAGGGAAGAAGAAGAGGAAGAAGGCGAAGAAAAAGGAGAAGAAGAAGAAGAAGAGGAGCGGCAGGAGGAGGGAAGTAGGCGGGGAATCGAGGGACGAAAGGCAGAGAGACAGGGACCCGGAGCCGGCCGGCCGATGCAGATGCACGCGAGCGGAAAACGAGAAAAAGCGACGGGCTCGGGGACGCCGCGGCACCCCGCAGCCACGCCCCGGACATCAGACAGAAGGGACGAAGCGAATGGGAAGGGGGGAGGGAAGGAGCAGAAGAGAGACAGGAATGGGAAGAGGGTGTGAAATGACAGGTGAGTCAGTCGAAATGGGCCGTCTGGAGCGGACGGAATGGTAGATTTATGGAATGGGAAAGTCAAGAGGTTCGAAGACTTCTTTGGAAATGGAGACTGAAAAGATCAACGGGAACGGGATATCCTACAGTATTTCTAATCAACTGATGATATTCTTGGTTTTTACAGCAACAAATTCATCGACTTTCGATTAAAACTGTCGTACATACTAGCTGAAACATCCCTCTCTCATTTCAAAAAGACCAGTCAATTCAGCGAACAAAACATTTCAATGGGAATCAAAAGATCATTGGTTCAAACTTCTTCAGTGACCTCTCAGATGTCAACTAAATACTTCAAAAAAAGTTTGTTATCCACAAAATAAGTTTTCAACTCGTACAAATGCAATGGAGATTTAGAGAAACAAGGATAGTAATCAGAGTGATTCGGAGAGAGAGAGAGAGGGAGATACTGTTAACAGAGAGAGATAGAGGAAGGAAAAGGAAAAAGAGTGACCGGGAGAGGAGGAGAAGGTCATCGGGAATCTGATTTCTGAAACATCGAGACTAGCATCTATTTCGGTCCGTGGACTCACCTCCCAGTAGATTCTCAAATGCTCACTTTCCCACCGAGAACTCGCAGAGTCTTTTCCTTCTTCTTCTTCTTCCCGATCCGTCTGCTCGCCGATTCTCCGCCGTTTTCACAGCGTTCTGACGTCGACGTTTCGGTGAGAAAGTGCCATGATTTGTTGGCTGCGAGGTGCCATGTGACAGGTTTGAAACCTTCTTCTCAAGTGGTCCCATTCTCTTCTAATGGTACTTTTCCGCCAGTTTTCTCTTTCTCTCTCACTGGGAAACGAAACGAAACGAAACGAGTCGAGAGAGAGGGATTCGCTTTGCTCTTTCCATTCGTTTCAACCCATTCCGCACGGCTTTCCCGAACTCTTTTTCATTACAGTCGGGGGCTCAGAAGGCCCTCTTTCTCTCGGAGAAAAGAACCTCCAACAAACCAACCCATCAAGTCGAAATGTATCTCCGAGACACTGAAAGAAACGGCCCAGTCAAGCGGACACAGAGAGCACCGCCCAATTCAATTTCGAAAGACTCTCTCACGGACGGACGGCAAGGACGACCCCAAACCTCGATATTTTCCCCGTTTGCCTTCCAATTTTTTCGTAAAAAACGCGGCATTTTGAAGTTTTGATGTGGCAGTTTTACGAGCCCTTTACATATAAAAATGGGCGGTTTGTTCTATTTTTCGAATATTTTGAGTTTTGCTTTCGATTCGATTCGATGGATGGGGCCAATGGAGAGAAAGAAAATGTGAATTTATATGTTGGGAGAGCACAGATCGGATGGGATGGGAAAACAAAGAAATTCTGTGCTTTTCTTCAGACAGATTTTAAAAAAAAACAGAGAAATTTGAAAAAAAAAATTAAAGAAAAAAGAGAAACTACCATTAAAATTTCTGGCGCAGTTGTATGCGCCTTTAAAAACCAACATACTGTAGTTTTCGACTTTTCAAAATTTCTTCCTATTTTCCGATTTTTCTTCTTTTTTTCGGGAAATTTCGTGATAAAAAAACAAAAAACGTTAAATCCGAGAAGCAGAAAACATTCTTTTTTCAAATTTAGGTTTGAACAGGTGCAAATCTCTTTGTCAAAGCCTGGGTTTTAAGAACTATTTTATTCATAAATAACATTTTTCCTTTTAAAAAACTGTTCAAATAAAGACACATATTCACAAATAAAGCCATTCAGAGAAGCATTGAAGCAGTTTAGACAATCGGATCGGCCCAAACGCAGTCCTCCTCGATCTTCAAGTTGTATTTGCTGCCGGCATTCTTGTACTGCGAAGTGACGACCTTGAACCATCCGTCCTCTCCCCACGGCTGTCCCCACGAGTTTCTTCCGATCCAATACTCCACTCCGGTCTCGTGATCAACTCCCCATCCGTGAACCGAGATGATATGGTCAATGTCTTCGTCGGTGACCTCCTTGTACACTCCTCCGGCATAAGTCTCGAATGCCTTGGTGGCAGCGATTCCGCAGGCAATTGGTCCTTTGTGATAGATCTCAGCCTTCATTTTCTCGTATCCACGGACTGTTCCATACTCGGAAACCTTGTACAAAGTGTAGTTTTTGATCGAGAAACACTCTCCTGGCCAGCAAGATCCGCAGCGATTGTACGGGTCGCACTCTGAAAATAATATCATTTATTGTACTCTATCCATCGGGAGAAATGTCTCACTTCCGTCTCTAGCCTGGTAGTTGTTGCATGTCTCGTGCGGAATTCCATGCTCATGAGCATACTTGTACACACCGCCCGGCTCTCCGCCCATGACGCAAGTTCCCGCTCCGGAGCAGTCGATGACCTCTTGAACCGAAAGATATGCTTGTGGCCACTTGTTCTTTCGCTTGATGTTGATACGGTCAGCGAGGGCACTCGTCGCTCCGAAAGCCCAGCACGATCCGCAGTCTGAAAGTTGAGAAATCAACGTCTTCTGCGTCCTTTATGGAGCTGGCTATCCCCCTTGCCCTGGCTCCGCCCCTTTGCACGGAAAGCGAGGCGAGCGGCGGAACCCGCGACATGTCCGTTGCTGCCGCACACCACCTCTCACTGCTCAGGCTGTTCTCTAACTCTGGTTCCTCTGCATTTGACCGTGAAAATCTTTCGCCTTTTACTAAAGATTTCCGTGCAAAGGAGCATTATTTGAGTATTACTTTCAATTTTTGGAGCCCTCTCGAAAGAGCAGGGCAGAAAATGAGCACTCACATTGTGGAATGTGTTGGTTCCTGTCGGCGGAGGCATAGTTCACTCCATTGACATCTCTCCAGTCCCAAACCTTTGGCAGATCTTCAGAGTCGAACTCCTCGGTTTCGTAGATTCTGTCATTTCTCCTGAAATCAAAGAGATGCGTGACTGCTTCAAATTCATTGAACTTACTTGTGCTCGAAGACTTTTCCAGTCTGTTTGTAGCATCCCTTCAGGTTGTATCTGTTACGGTTCGAGTACTTCTTCACCTTGTGATGAAGCGAAGAAGAGAGCACAGCGACGGCAAAAAGTGCCAGCAAGAGCACGAAGGTTCGCATCTTGTCGCGAGGCAAGACAGCGAATGACAAGTTTGCTGAGCGGTCGAAGGGGGAGGAGAGAAAAACACGAGAGATGGACAGGACACCGTCGGGACGTTATCAGGTGACTGGCCGAGACAGTTGACGGGGAAAGAGGAGATAAAGGAAGGAGACAAAGGTCGTGGCGGCATAGATTCATTCGAGGAGAAGAGAAAAAACAAATGGCTTCTCGAAAAAAGAGATTTGTCAATTCAATCTTCTCATGAACTCCTCGCAGGTGATCGGAGTGGTGAGTGGTCCACGGGATTGGCATCTGAAACGAGACGAGTGCGGTTCGAAGGAGCGCATTTGCGGACTGACACGTTCCGGTTGACACAGCTGCTCGACAAACTGATCAGAACCGCCCGAGAAGTGACACTTTCGTCGGTTCGAACGAGCACTTCGCATTGCGTCGCCTGGAATGTCCATGTCACCTGAAACGGAGGGAATGTTCTTTAGAAATGGAGAGGGAAAGGATGACAGACGGTCTGAACAAGACGGCCGGATGAGTCGACGTCGGCATGAAGATTCATTGCCGAGGTTTGAGGGGTGGCATTTCCAAAGGTTAAGATCGCGGTGGCTGAAGAAGATGGGAAGAAGAAGACGAGAAGAATTGCGGCCGAAAGGGAAAGAGCATTCATTTTTGGAAGGGGGAACAGAGGCGAGGGGCCGTTTTATATGAGTGAGCTGGATGTTGCTGTCCATGCGTTCCAGATTCAAAACATAGTGCGTCTGATTCTAGATGGAACAGATAATGTTTTGGTTCTTGGTTCCTGGTTGAAGCGTTTTTCTATTTTCAACAAACTCAGTTTCAGTTTATCGATTGCTAAGCAGAGTTCTACCTTCCTCCAGTTCTATTTAGTCATAATTTCCTTTCCACTCCTCGTCTCTTCAATTTCCAAATTCCAAACTCTGTTTCCCGTACAAACTGACCATCATGTCGTGTCATGTCTCGTGTCCATCATCTTCTTCTTCTCCTTATCACCCGCCTATCAGTGTTGACCTGTCACTCTTTCCAGAAACCGACTCCGTCGTTTTCTGCTCTCTTTCTTCGCATCCAAACATCAAAAGTCGAAAGAACCGAGCCTTCTCGAATGACGTGAAGAAGGGGTATAAAGCGATAAAAATGGACGATGAAAGAAGAATAATTCATGGTTTCATCTTTTGGTTCTACTACTTTTTTTGGATCACATTCGGATCCAATTTGGTTTTGTTCTTGACTTGTCGAAGCTTTCTGGAGCTGGAGCAGTGTGAGGGAATGAGTTGCTTTTGGAATCAGAAGACGTCGAGACTTCTGGAGTGAAGAGACACTTCCGCATTGATATTCCGATCGGACGACCTTTGAATCCATTCGATTTGCTCTGCTGACATCTCAATTCTTATCACATTTGACCCAGTTAATGACCACTCGTTAGTGTTTATTGGCTCTCTTCGGCAAGAAAAAGAGGACCAACTGATAACATTTGATAAGAAATCACGCTTCGAATCAACATGCAAACTTTGCAAAAAACGTATTTGAAAACTGATTTATTATGGTGAAAATGTTTGGCTATTTTGCTGGAAACAACAATATGAGAACCCGTGTCAATTATAAAAACTTTTTGAAGATTTGGTATCCAATTTGGTGCGGAAAATATCCAGTGAAAAGAGAGCGCTGTTTGGGGAAAACGAGTAGAAGCATTGGCACACTGAGAGTAGCAATGAGAAGAAGAAGTGGGGGAGGGGGGAGAAGGAGATGTATCCGGGAGGGAAAATGTGCGGCTAACCGGTCCGTAACAATTGAGGATCAAAGCGAAAAAAAGGGAAGAAAGAGAAGGAAAAAGAGGAAAGAACGATGGGAAGGCGAGAGGCGAACGAACGGCTAGTCGTCGTTGACTGTCACCAAGGGAGCATGCGATTCTGACGGTCGGGCGGTCCCTTGGTCGGATGCATTCGAGTTGGTTCGCTTCACGATGGCTGCTTCTGCTGGCATGTCCATTGAGGGAACGAGGATCGAGACCATCTGGAAAAACAGCAATTGATAAGAATAATAGCTTTGAGTTTCGTGATTTTCCCGGTTCAAAGATAGAAACTCACCGATTCTCTATAAATCTTGACTCTATGCGACGGAATGTCCCTGTACGCCTGCAGATCGGTGTCATCTGTGCCAATCGACCCATCCTCATCCATCGAAACTCCTCCGATGCTATCCCGCCGCAACTTGACCGGAGCGTAGTCCGGACTGTCCCTCATGATCGTTCTCTGTGATCCGCTGTCCGTCCGTCGCATTGATCTTCGTCGAAGGACACACCAGTAGCAAATGATGCACATCAGGATGATCAAACAGAGCAAGACGGTCAGGAAGAGAGAGTAGAGCAGCCAGCGGGCGGATACTGAAAGAAGGAGACAATGGAGTCAATTGATGACCATTCTGAATTCTTACAAAGCTGTTCTGGTTCTATAATGTCTGCGGTGAAGTCGACAACTTCCCCGTGTGGTGATGACTCGAGAATCGGAGATGCATCCGATTCAGATGAGAATATCGGTTTCTGCCAGAGAGAGTCATCCAGGATCCCCGTCTTCGTCAAGTCGGGAGTCCCCTCCTGATACTGTAGCAGTTGAGAGTGCAGGTCGACCTGATGGATCAGATTTGACGGATGGAGCACTGCAAAGTGCTCATCGTACTCGTACGAAAGTCCGAGATCTGTAAAAAGAGCAACTCTTGAACTCTGTTTGCAAAGTAACTTGTGAACTACATACCATGGACGATCACTGAGCTCCACTCGTCTTGTGTGTCGGCAGCCGAGACGGAGACATTGTTGAGGACGAGTTTGCCAATGTCGGACACTACAGTATGCCAGCCATCGATATACAGATCGTACTTCTTGGCAGAGTGTCGGGTTCCCATTGGAGTTCGTCGCTGCAGTTGGAGCAGATGAACTCGGTCATCGAGAAGATCCAGTTGACGAGAAGCACTGTCTTGGCCGTGGAGTTGAACATTGACAGTGCCGTCGGTGTCCACGATGATGGTGAATCTGGAAATGGTCATTTTGAAGATAGTTTGATATAAAACACAACGTACAATGTCTCCCGATGCGAGTTGAACTCCACAATGGTCTGCGCTTCGTTCACTTGTTTCGGAAGTGCGAACTTCAGCCAAACTTTGCTGAGAATCGCTTTTGTGTTCTGGATATCCAGCACGATTTGTTTTTGGGGCAAGAATTTAGTCGAAAGAACGACTGGAGTCGGGTCTTGTTTCTTCTGACAAGTGCCTTCGGATGAATTGAACTGGAATGCATCAGCACAATCACAGATCATTGGCGACGACTGCACTGGTGCTTGAGACCGGCATCTCGTCTTCTCTTCACAGAGCGGCGAGCAACTTTGACATTCTCTTCTCACTGCGAACGCATTCGAATCCGATGGCTCGTTGAGCATCGACTGCTTCTGCGCATCAAATCTCGCCCACAGATCCAACTTGATTCCACGGGCAAACACATCCTTGACACATCCACGGAGCACTGGAGCCTTCTCTCGAGTATTCTCAAAGAACTTCTGCTCTGCGTCCATTCTGTACAGTCCTCGTCGCTTCTTTTCGTGCCAGGTTCCTCCGACAAACAGTCCGGTACCTTGAGATACTTGTGGAATGGCATAGACTTCTGCCAAACTGATATTGGAAGTGGATTGCACTCGGCAGATAGAGTCATCCACTGCCAGATGCATTTCCTCTTCGGTGCCCCAAAGAATCGCTTGGATCCACTCGTCTCTTCCGAATCCCCGTGCATTCTTGATTGTGCACCCGGTGCATTCTTCCTCTTCCGCGTGTTTACAGTATACGGCTGAGATGGAATCATAATGATAGTACACCTGGAGACGTCCCTTTGCGTTGAAGCTCTGCCAGTAGCCGAAGAAGATCAATCCAACATCAGAATCCGACTTGAAGCTTGCCGAGATGGCTGGAATGGCCGCTCCGTTGACATCGACATCGAATGCGTCCTCAAAATGCAGAAAAGAGAGTCTGTCGAGGTCCCTCCGCAGCGAGAACGCTCCTTCTTGGTCGTCATCACACTTGCTGAGTCCGTCGAAAGTGCCACTCAACTTGGCACACCCGCATCCAACACACATCAATGGATGACCGACGGTTCTGTAACACATTGCAATTTGAGCCATTTTGCTGAATCGGAGCCAATGAGAACTCACTCTTGCAGTCTCTTTTGCGGTTTGTCAAAACTGTACAGGCAGTCGTCGTTGGTGTCCGTTGGGTCGATGAGTTGGATGTTTCCGCTGACAGAAATCGTCAAGGTGACAGTTCTACAAATTATTTTTACAGGGAATAATGTTTCGAAAGACTCACTTGTCAGTATCATCATTCACCGAGTTCGCCAGTTCAATTTCTGGAGCATCGTCAATCTTCAGGAAGTGTTTATCGGGATCGCTGTGTTTCACGATGACAGTATGCCACGTGGCATCAGACAAATGACCGATGGCAACTGGGACAGCACCATCGGAACGGATGAAGAAGTCGTTCTCCAGACGAACTTCAGATTCAGATTTTCCGCAACGAAGCGAGAAAAGTGTCTGATTGGTTCTATCTGTCTTGAAGGCGAACGAGTAGCTCCACTCGAGATTCGCTTCCAGATCCACCTCGAAATTTCCCTTAACAAGACATTCTTGCTGAGGAGTGTGCTTGCAGAGAAGGCGAGTTGTGATGACTGTCGGATTGGACTCGTAGTCATCTTCGTCGGGAATCAGATGACGGACACCTGCGAGGGACTCATCGAACAGAAAGTCCTGCCGTTCTGCTCCAGCATAATCAATTTTAGTCGTCTCATTGAGCAGTGATACCACTCGAATACCACCTCTTCCTGGTTCTGGAGTGTTCTTCCAGGTGACAGTGAGAGTTTGAGTGCATTGAGATCGTCGGACAATTTCTCGAAGATGGTAGAGATCAACGACTCTGGAATTGCGGATATTTAGAATCAATGAGCTGAGAGAACAGTCTTACTGGAAATTGACAGACTTCTTGCCCATCACTTGATACGGATTCTCCAACGCCGAATGGACCTCGGTGAACGCGACATCTTTGTCGAAGGTACATTGAACATTGGAGGGAACTGATGAGTGATGACCGGCTATCGGGAGCACGGCACTTTGATGAATGCCGGCGAGAAAGTGATTATAGCAAGAGAATCGGGACTGGATATCAGATGCCGATGCTAATGGACCTAACAGTAATAATAGACAGGAAGCGACGAGGTTCAGCGGATTGTCTCTCCGCCTCTCGCGCATTGCTGAACAGCCGATGGCCACCAAAAAATGGGGAGCGAGACGACCTGGAAGATGAAGTGAGTTGAGTTGAGTTGAGGGGACGAGCGGTCCTTCGGGAGAAAAACGAGATGAAAAGTTTCGATATTCGGGAGGAGGGGATAATCGCGAGTTTCCGGAGGACAGAAAACGGATAGGAAAAGGGAAGGAGCACCGCCATGGACGGAGCGGAACGGAAGGAAAACAACAAAATGGTGGACGGGTGAGAAGGGGGAAGAGGAGGAAGAGGGAAGAGGACCGAATTAATCAGAACCTTTGCTTGCTTCACTTCCACTTTTGATAAGATAATCTGGAGAAGACGACGATGGAGAGACTCAGAAGGAAAAGGAGAAGAGAGGGGGGAGAGGCTTAAAGGGTCCAGAAGCGGTGCAGCACCAGCAGGGCTTTAAAAAATGAAGAGTGTCACGAAACGAGTGTTTAATAAATCATCGGCGGTCGGGTCTTCCGGAAGGGCACCGGCCATCAGGAGGGAATCATCAAGAGAAGAAGAAAAAGAAGACGAAGACGATTGGCAGGAAAAACGGCCAAAAAGGAAGAAAAAATGAAAAAGACTGGGAATAAAAGGAGGAGAGTTTCCGATGAAAAGGCAGATTGAAAAGGAAACAGATCGTGGGAAGATGAGCGGGGCACGGACGGGCGGAACGAATAATTCAGAAGGCGAAGAAGAAGAAGAAGAAGCGGTGGGCGGTCACCCCGGGGATGCATGTACGTGGCGGTCAACAAAAACAAACAGATTTCTCAGGAGGGATGTAATTAAAATTTTATCGGGGAGCGGGAAGGAAACGGAGAAATGGCAGGGCATATATGGCGAGAAATGCCACGTGGAAACTTGCCATTGAGACTGTATCGGGCTCAAGTGAAGCGGGGAAACGACAATTCAGAGAGGAATGTTCAACTGCCCAAAAGCAAAAAGAAACACACCTCGAACATCTCAAAAAACGAAGCGACAAAAACAGTTTTCCCTTTCTCCTTTTATGGAAAATTCTCGCCTTCGAGATGTTTTCTCTCTTGGTTTCCCCCCGACCGACACCATGACTCATCCCTCTCTCAGTGCAATAGGGCCAGCGAATCGAGACGGTCGAAAAGGAAGAGGAGGAATGATGGGAAATGGAAAAGGAATAAGACGAAGGGGAAGAAGAAGAATGGGAATGGTTCTGCATAAGGAGTCGTATATATGAAAAGAAAGGCAAGAGAGGGAGGGAGAGAGGTGCTCCCGTGTCGAAGTATAAAGGAATCTCTGGCTATGTCACTTTGAAGTTTTAATTATGAAGAGTAGCAGGGCGCCCTCTCGTTTCGAACAAATGATAAGTGCGTGGAGACATGAATGGAAGGGGAGAGAGAGTGTGCGGGAGGAAGAGACGCAGACAGACAATGGAAGGAGGGTGGCGAAGTTAACTCAAAAGGGAAGGAGGGAGCAACAGGCTCTGGTTGAATAAATTAGGATTAAAAGTGAGGAAGCTGTGGAATAGTGGAATCAGTGGAATGATCCCCAAGGGGGCGACGGGAATTGCGAGAAGTGTCCGAGAGGTTCGAGGAAAGGACAGGACGAGACGGGCGAAATTGCATTGTTGAAGTTGTTTGGTCGAGTGATTAGGCGTTGATATGATGGGTGGGGGGCATGCAGCAAATAGAGTCATGCTCATGACAAATCGTTTTTTGTGTGTCTTTGCGGGCAGTCCAGAATACGATCCAGGAAGACAGGGAAAAGTGAGGAAGGAGCAGCAAAAAGAAGTGTAATTAATGAAGAAGGAGACAAAAAGGTAACGCTTGATGCCAGCCAAAAGTGCAAACAGAGGTGCGCGGGACGGGAGAAGCAGCCGAGCAGCAGCAGCAGCAACGTTTTCGAAAAGAGTGTGTCAACAGTTTAGCAAATAGATTTGGCACTACTAAGTACTTGGCAAACAGTATATCACCTATTCGGATGATACCAGAGGCCCTCCTACCCGAGGGATTACTAGCAAAACTGTCGGACAGGACAACAAAAAGAAAGAAGGAATGGAAACGAGAAAAAAGGAAATGAATGCAAGAATGAAAGAGTAAACAATAAAAAAGAAGAGTAAAATGATAAGAAAAGACGTTGAAAATGATTGGAAACGGGGAGGAATATGCACAAACATGTTGATATGGAGGGAGAGTTGGAACACGGGGAGAAGCGGCGGGAAAGGAGTGAAGGGAAAGGAGAGGGGGGAAGGGAGTGGACGGTGCGGACGGACGGACGGACGGATGGACGGATGGATGGGCGAAGCACGCAAAGATCATAAAACATTTTAGTTGGGAAGAGAGAGAAGACAGTTTTTGAATGGACTGGGAGTTACTGTTTGAACAGGAGCATGTCTTCGGGTTACGAAATCAGGAAAATGTTGAAATTATGATGTTTTCGAATGTTCTGCTGATGGGTTGCTTGTTGAAAATTGCTATCTGTTTGTCAGTTTGATTCGAAAATAGTTGTCAAAATGGAAATATGCAAACCAACAGAAAAAGAGATGAAAAGCCGGACAATGCACTTCGAAACGAAACAGAAACAGTTTTGCCTCGGGGTCGGAATGAAAAATGAAATAAAAAATGAGAGGAAAGTCAGGAGAAGCAAAACGAAACTCGTGTCAGAATAGGGAATGTATAAACCAAACCGGCCCTCCGAAATATGTGATGTGTGAGCCAATTTCGGGCAAAAGTGGTAGCGGGAGGGGCGAGGGACAAGGGGCGTGGGAGCGGAAAACCGACGAGAAATTGCAGCTAATTTGAGGAATTTTTGGTGGAAATCGGCAAGAGGAAAAGGACTAACAAACTCGAAAAATGGAGGAGAAGGAGGAGAAGAAGTCAGCTCTTTTTGGTGGTGCTTCATTTGTACTCATTAGAATGGAGATGAGGGGTCAGCGGGCAGAGCCAATGTGTACAATATTGTGCAAGAGGTACGAAAACAAGCAAAGGGGAGGGAGACACGTTGTGATGTAAGGGGAAGGCGGAAAGGAGCGAAGGCAGCACAGGTAATAATAATATTGGCTGCAATATCCCGCCCGTATGGGTTGGAGGTGTCTTAAGTGCGATATGAATTATTAGAAGGAAATGGGACTGGGTCTCGAAGCGAGAAGCTGGGAGAGCGGAAATGATGAGCGAGAAGACAGAAACCGTAGGGGGAGCAGGTGACAATTTGCATGAATTATACAGCCGATCGTTTGGAGTCGACCGCACCGACGACCATATGTATTGTTGTTGTTGGAGGAGGATTCAATGTTGACGTTGACGACGAGGACGACGAACGGTTCAATTCTTCTTTGATTCCCTTTCTATTCATCACAAAAGGACAGAAGAGATTGGTCCGAAGGCAAAGCCAACGGGACACCAAACAGTTTTACAAGTTCGGCAAACAGATCCTTCTTCCAGGAAACTGACCTCGAGTGGGTGGACAGAAGAAAGAGAGAGAGACAGGTAAGAAGATGTCATGCGAGGAGGCGAAACGATCATTATGAGTGACACCAATTTGGGCGGATCAAGTGACGAAGACTACGGGCGGCAGGCGGCTGGGTGCAACAATAACGGTGTGCGCCCTGCCGACAGATGGCCAAAAGCCGACCGGAAAACGGGTTTCAACTGACCGGACGAAGGGATCTAAGTAGGTTTCGGGGAGGGAAAGGGTTGGAAGGGGATACCTGCTGTCAACTCGCATCGCATCGGCTCATCTCATTTGGAACGGACAAGGACATGAAGACGTAAAAGGTTCGGGTGCGATCCGGGTCTCAGAGATCCAAGTAGTCAGTTTCGAAGATGCAATGCCCTCCTTCAAACCGAGAAAAGCAAACCACAAACTACCTGAGATAACATCTTTGAAGGCTATAGTATGGCAATATAAATACATACACACACGAGAGCCCCCTCGCGTTTCAACCCTTCTCCCTCCCGTAGGGGGAAGTCGAAACACCCACCTAATTACAGGTGTCAGTATGCGGTCTCTCCGCGTGTCTGTCACTTTGGATCCGTGTCAATTCGGGGTGGCAATCTGAGGTGAGCGGAGAGGTCTCGCGCACTCCCGATGACTTGGCATCGCGCCAATCCAATCTGACGATGAAGCGACGACAGGAGGGCGACGGATGACAGGCCGAGGGGGAGGAGGTGTGAAAAATTGATGTTCGGCGGCGATAAAAAGAGTTTGCCGCCCGTCCTGTCGCCCTCCTTTCGCCCCCAGGCGGTACACAGTAGGACAGTACAGATGGGGAGAAGAAGGAGGAAAAGTGTCAGGACCCGGGCAGATGAACATGTCCCGATGACGGATCCCTGGCCGAGATAGCAGAATTGGGGGAGGGAGGTGGCTAGAAGAGGAGACAATGGATGGACGACGGAAACGAAGTTGGCCTGTACGAAATACGAGCCTGTCGTCGTCGCCCTGAATGCCCACCAAAATATGCAAATTCTCATCCCTCTTCGAAAAGAAGAAGAGCGGGGGAACTAGGCGGTGTGTAGTACATAGAAGAGAAAGAGGGTGTCGAATTTTTCGGAAAACATTGCCACCATTATGTCGAGAAGTAAGCGGAAAGGTTTGTGTAATTCGGCAAGTCTTACTGCTGCATCTGCCACGAACATCCCCATCCGTGTTCGCTGATTCGTGTATTGTTCGAGGTTTACGAAGCATGCGGGAAGTTGGTTTTTTGGGGGAGAAACAGAGAAAGAAGAGGAGGGGGATGATACGGAGACGATCATGTTTTACGCGTGGTATTATAAGATTGATCGGAGAAATAATGAAGAAGCAGAGGAGCAGAAGGAGTTACGTAGCAGCGGGACTGGCTGCAGCGGGACTGGGGATCTGGGGATTCGAGGATTTCTTGCGAAAAGACGGATGGAACTGTCAGTCAGTCTATCAACGAAACGAGTAACGTTACGCTGGAGATGGATCGGAGTCCGTCTCCGTGGCCAGTGTCACCCCACGGGACATTTGAAAACATCTGGCTGCTCTATTGACGAACCGTTAACGACTTCGTCTCAGCAGGTCACAGGAAATGAAAAAGAAGAAGAAGGTGTGTGGACGAGTTATTGGCTCGGATGGAAAACAATAGAAAAAGGAAGAAGAAGAAGGCCTGAGATGACGATGACGCGTAAATGGTACGATGACTAATAATGATACGACGAGCCATCATATTGTCCCGAGGCATGCGGGCGGAAGTGCTGGTGGTACGGTGTGTGTGGGGTAAGGAGGAAGAAAGAAGAAGGTGTCAAGAAGGAGAATATCACGCAGTTCCACAGTATCAATGCATTAATGCCTTACGGTTCCGAGTAGGTTATGAAAGCTTGCTACAGTAACTTAAAGGCGCATATCAGAAAGTAGAAATTGGAACCACGAAGAAACAGAATACAATAAACTTCCATAATCCCAAATTTCATGAATTTTCAGCTAGCAACTTCCAAAGAAACGGTAATCAGTTTTGAAGGGGGTCATGACTTGATAAGGTTCCTGCTACCGTCCTCCTGCTTTCGGAACGGCGCAGAGAGATATTTTGAGAAGAAGCAGACTCGGAGGAGGTGAAAGGGGAATAGTGATGGAAGGTGACCGATGGGCGCACCGTGTCATTTTATGGCTTTTTGTCGCCCTCGGCGCTCTCCCTTTTGTGTTTCTCTCTCTCGACCCCCGGGGCTGTATTTGTCCTTTTTAGAGAGGACAGCAGCCAGGAGGAGGACAGGCATCATGCAAATATGCGGGAATCATAATAATAAGAATACAAATTAATGTGTATCGATTTGGTGATAAAGTCTGTTTAGAGCGGGGGGTGAGGGAGACAAATTTCGACGATGATTAGCGCTACGCATTAGCGCATTATGACAGGTTCAAAGGAGCGAGCGGAAGAGGAAGAAGAGAGAGAATGAATGAATGAATGAATGGGGGAGAATATGGAAAGGGGGTGCTCTGGGGAAGAAGGTTATGGTTGGGAATGAAAGAACATGGGAATGAAATGAAATGAGTTGGGCGGCCCGGAGAGAGAAGGGGAAGAGGTTCGAAAGTGCACACACCGACAAAGAGAGAATAGATCATCAAGTTGTTTTTTATCGCCGTGCTATTTGATGATGACCGTTGTCTGTTGAGAGCGGGAACACACACACTCACACATTTGAATTCGAAAGTGATCCTAATTGGGTTTTGGGGGGAGGGGACGATAGTTTCTCTTCTCTTATGGCAATAGATCAGTCGGTTGGCGTGCCAATTAACGGGAAAGGGGACGGTCTGACGATGAATCAAGGTGAGTAGGCAGGGGACCGGCCCCTTTATGAAAGCCGAAAGAGTTTCGGCCTTCAGAAGCACATTAGGTTCCAAAAGGAAAGTCACGGATCGGAGGCAAAAAACTCATTATCTGTTCGTTGTGGAGATCCCATCCGAACGATCCGACGATTCAGCCATTCAATTGCCACCCTCTTCTCGTTCTCCTCCTCATCCTCCGTCCCATCACAATTCAATTTATCCATATCCGCCGAAAAGTATCAGAAACGGGTGGACCGGAGAGGAGGAGGAGGAGGAAGAAGAAGAAGAAGACAAAAAAAGTTGGAAGACGAATGACAAGAAGAAGAGCGAGAGACGGCGTTGTGGTGGAATCAAGAATGAGCCTTCCGCCGGCCGAGAGAAGCAGCTCATTTGTGATTCGATTTTGGGGGAGAGGAAGACGAGGACACAGCCCGTTTGCAGTGACAAAAAACTGGTGGGACACGGATTGAAAACGACGAGAAGAAAGGACGAATTAGAGGGGAATCGAGGAAACGGAAGGAGGGAAGGAAGGAGCAACAGTGAGGAAAGAAGAGAAGGGTTCTTGACGAGGAAGAGGGGAACGGAGAAAGTTTGGAGGGCTGAACACTACTCGACGCCTTCTGAAGACTGTGTTGACTACTGCCAACTCAACTATCAAGGCTCGGAAGAGAGCTAGGAGCAGATACTCAAGACGTGCTGCTATCGCTAATGACAGGTTGTTGCTTTGCCGCATGCCTGGACAAGGGTGAAAACCAACAGAAATTTGGAAAGCGTGAAGCGTCTTCTTCAACTCGTCCGTCGGGCGGTTCGAGCTCCTCAAAAGTGGCTCGGCTCTTCGTCGGAAATTCGATGCACACCGGAACAATCGGTCCCGATTCATCGCGTGTTTGCCCGTTTCGGAAGGGCAGTTGCACAAGCGGGAGAGACGATGCGATGCGTGGTTTTTGTCGATATAATTGCATACAATTAGCTGTGGAATATGCACAAACCAAGGACGAAATGAAACGAGAGGCGCAGTGGAAATGGGGCGGGACTTGGGATAGAGGGGATTAGGATCCGGAAAACCAAACCATTTGCTCAATTGGAAATGAACCCAAAAAACGGAAAGACAGAGAGGGGAAAGGGTACAGTATAATCGAATCTCGACGCTTTCTGGATGATTGTTTTGGGGCGAAAACGCTGGAGCCGGAAGAGCATCAAAGATGAGAAGGACCACTTGGGAAAGAAAGAAAGAGCTCCCGGAACAAGCAAACGGATATCTGCGGGAGGGGACAGCTGAAACAACAAAGAAGGCGGTACGTGTCGTGCTATGGGGACGACCACCACACCGCCACACCGGCCGAATCATCGCTTTAATCGAATTACATACAATCGGGGGCAGGCAACAAATACAGAGAAGAAGAAGGAGAAGGAGAAGGAGAAGAAGAAGGCGACGAAGGCAGGGAAGAAGAAGAAGAGGAGGAGGCGGAGGCATTTGGGAAAGGAGATGTTTCTTTACGGAGGAGGACGGTTCAAATTGGATTTCATAGAGCATGAAATGAGATCGATGAGTGACGACAATGAGTTCGTCTGACGGCGGAAGACAAAACAAATGTGTCAACTTGGAATGGAACACACACCTCAATCGAAGTGACATCGGAGGGAAGAGGAGAACGCATTTGGCCAGAGACTGTATAGTTAAATGAAGCGTGTACAGTTATTTATAGCAGTTCTTTTGTCAATTTGGATTTGCATTCAGATTCTGAAGTTGGGTCTTGCCACGGAAACCTTCGATGTTATGTTGTTTGAAGCAATGCGACTTCGGCAGATCCAATCCGAACCGTCCATTCTATGGCTCCCAGTCCCCATTGCTTCGTGTCGTCACGTCTTCTGAATGTCTCCTGGAATTCTCTTCATCCACTTCCACATTCCACTTTACTCGGCAGTCAATGTCAAATGACAGTTCGTGCCCGTCCGGGGGCCACAATGTCCCATCTGCGCCGCCCGTGGCCTCGGTCCGTCCGGAAAACTACTGTCGCCTGTGCAATGAACCCTCTAATTTATGTGTATCTTACACAACCAACGATGTGTTTAGGGCAATTGAAAAAGCCTCCGAAGCGGATAGAACAGGCAGGCAGAGTGCTGACAAATCCATAAATTACAGGAGACCCGGGACCGTGCCGCCCGTGTTCGGTTTGTCAACAGACAGCTGCGTGTGCAAGCTATTTCCCAAGGGGGAACGGTGGGCAGCAGAAAGGGAAATAGTATTGTAGGGGCAAACATTTGACATGACACATACATACAGGTGGACATGAGTGATGAGAAACGAGAAGAAGAAGAAGAAGAAGCAGCGACGATTCGAATGGACCGAATGCAACATTCGAAGCGGAGTAGCCGGAACACAGCAACACGTAATGTTGTTTTGCAATCAATCAAAACAAAACAAAACATGTCATCGTCGTCGGAATCGGGTAAATAATCCGGTAAGCACTTGTCAACGGATACATGTGCGAACGACCACATGTCCAGTTGTTCGAGTGGCTCCTTCCCTCTCTCTCTCTCTCTCTCTCTCTCTCTCTTCGGCCCCTTCGATATCAGTGTTTCATCCCGAAGATGATCTTGAATGGTCAATGGACACCCTCCAATACAGCCAGTTTTGTCGTATGTTCCGCTCCATTTCGTTGCCAGCCAGCTATTCAAAATGCAAATATGTGTACTGGCCGAAAGAGAGAGAGAGATGCAAAAGGAGGCAGGGAGACCTCTTCGCACTGTCCCGAGATTTGATTCTGTATTGTGCGTGTTTGTGGTTGTGTGTATGTATGTACATTAAATGCAACAAAAACAGTTTTGCCGAGGCAGTGAAAACTGGCGCTAAGTGGGCGGTTGCGGCTTCTCTTCGCGTCTCACGGGCGGTCGAATATGCTGACGATGCTTACTAAATGTTTTGGGACGACGGGAAGGAGGAGAAGATGGACGGAGAACAGTATGATTTGGGGTGGTATTGATATGAGATGAATGGGGGAGTGATTGGCCAAGCAGACGGTCCGTTCCAGACAGATCATTCCGAAGAGGGTGTTTGTTTTCGTCTGTTTTGCCGCGGTGGCTCTGAATACTCTGAAGATTCTTAATTCGGCAGGTATTTATCGCTGTATTACTTTCCTACCCGGTAAATTGTAAATATGTGAACAAATGCAATCCACGTGTAATCATCATGTCCCTGCGGAAAGTAAATTCCCAGATCTGGTTGCTCTCTGAGCTGTAGCACGCAAAACACCAACTCAAAGTTATTCTGGATTTATACTTGGATATTCAAAAAATTCACATCATCCTGAAGGGAAACCCAGTGAAATTCTAAGGTTACGCATTCCTTGAAGAATACTGATTCATGATGATTCAAATGAAATCTGCAAGAGAACATGAACCCTCCTTTATTTCTGTTATTTCATCGCTATCGGTCTCCTTATCTTCGCTGCACGAATTGTTGTCTGAAAAGTATACTTTCCCAGTTCCCAAGGAATTGTCTTTGGTTATCATTATTACACCTCGAAACACTTTGTCTACCCATCTCTCCGACTCAAAGAACACCCGCCGGCCGGGTGAACTTTTGAACTGCTCCGCTCGATTTCGAACACTTGACTCTTGTTTCCTCGGACTTTTTCAACAAATCAAAAACAAACATATAATTGTTTTCCAATTATCCTCCCTCGAGTCCCTTTTCTTTCCGTCTTCGTCATCTTCATCCGGAAGAAATCAACATGTTCAGTGACCAAGATATAGACCAAGTTCCCATGGCCCCACTGTCAACATCGTCTAAATTCGATCACACACAAACATTCCACTATCAATGAATCAACCGACCGAGGCGGAGGAGGAGTTTCTCTGAACGGAAGTGGAACTTGGCTTCATTCCAGAACTGGCTCCCTCCCGCCCTTTCTGCATTATTCATTAATCCCCTTCCACCCTCATCCTTATCACGACTTTTCCCTCTTCTCGAGTCGGATATATGTTTCAGATGTCTCCTGGAGAATAGTTCTTCTTCTCCTCCTCCCCCTTCTTCTTCTTCTTTTTCTCCTTCCTTCTGTCCGACCGATCAATCATCCGCATTGACGCGGCCCGTTTCCTTTCGCTTCTTTTCATCGCTCCCCCCCCCCCTCTGACGGCTCATCGAGAGCCAGAGTCATCGAAAAACAAAACAAAAAAGAAGAAGAAGAGCACCATTAAATCATTTTTGAAATTCCCTCCCGACCGCCCGTGGTCCGCTGCAAAGTCCAAGTTCCCTCATCTTCCATTCCTCCATTTCTCTCTTTTGTCACCCCATTTCCCTGCAGAGCCGCTGGGCACCTCATCAGAAATTCCGGCACGTTGGTATCAAAAAACAAGGCTGCGGCACCATAAGCAAAAGAAGCATAACAATAATCATCATGGAAAACACGAGAGCAATAATGAGATGAAGAAAGAAGAAGAGGAAGGCTAATCGAAATTTGATGGTGAGAAGAGGAAGAAGAAGCGAATAATTGGCATGTCATGCCGCCCTTTTCTGAAAAACAACATGCGAATGATGATGGCAGGCAGCCTGTTTGTTTCGCGATGCTTCCCTGTTTCCTGGTCCGCGCCCAAGACATCCGATCATTCCAATCAGAGTAGTATTTAAATATCTGATTGCTGTCACTGCAACTGTCCGCTTGGTCCTTCGAGGCTCCCAGAATGGACGGGAGGTCGAGATTCATTTATTGTTGCGCTTAATCGTCGCGCCCTCTCTAGGCTTCTGGCAATACCATGTTGATTTCGCATCTTCATCTGAAACAACGTCGCCCTGATATGCTTCCAAGTTGTTTCTTAAACTGTGAGCGTCTTTCCTTCTGCGTGCGCCTCGGGACCACAATGTAGAGTGGCTCGTCCTTCTCGAAGTTCAAACTCCAAGTTCATTTCGTTTTGTGTCCCTTTCCCACCCCCTCCCTGGCTACAAATCACTTGCTTCCTCTCTTCCTTTCCCTTTCGCTTCTCCTCCCTTCCCTTATCACTCTTATCTATTCGAAGAATGCACATTTCGCCCGGGTCGTCAACCTCGACGTTTACGAGCATTGTGCACTTCCAGCAAACGGTGACAAGCTGATAAGCGATCGGTCTTGGAAGCGGCGTCTGCGGCCGATTAATGATGTTTTCTGCAAGAAGAAACCCTCGAAACGACGACCGTATCGTGTCGATATGCAGACAGCAACAGATCACAAAACGCAACAGCACACGTCACTCGACCCGGGTTGCCAGGAAGGAGTCGCGTATCGGGGCCCGATGGATTGTATTTCGGAATAAATATCCCTCTTCAAATGTCACTTCTTGTGGGCGACTGCTGAAGAATTTCCGATTTTAGATAGATCATCCACGAGATGACAGCTTCAAGTGTATGTCCTTCTCGTTATTTTGGGAGTTGTAGAGCTTCGATCGGGAACAAGATGATCCCGCTTCTTTTCGAAGAACATCTAATCGTTTTCGGAACGCCATTCAAAACCCGAAAGTAGCTCCAGAAGACGGCACGTCATCTCTTTATGAAAGGTTCCTTCCGCCGAAAATAGAATCGAATAAAATGGAGCCAAATTGCCGTCTTCCGGGGAGAAATGCACAGTTGTGACGTGAAGGAACAACGAGACCATTCCAGTTGTTCATCGTATACTTCTTGGTTGTCGTTCTCGTGACGAGTACACTCATCTTGAGAAACCTGAAAGTGTATGTATTTTATGAAAAATACAAAAAATCAAAATGCGAAAAACCAAAAAACAACGTTGTCAGGTTTCCTTAATCCGCACGTCAGAAGCGAAGATCTGTGCTGCAACAAGCAGCTTTTCTCTCCTTTCCAAGTCCATTCTAAATGTCGTGACTCTTTAATCCGTCGATAATCTCGTCGTCACAGTGCTCCGAAACTCTTCTCAAAGGGCTCAGTTCCGGAGATCTCGTGCCGCTGCTCTTTCTTCTTCTCCTTTTTGTTCTTCGTCTTGCTATCCGAAGTTCCCTCGTTTTATTATTCAAATCTTTGACCAGGAAACCCTCTTTCAGTTTGTCAAATGACTCGCGTGGAAATGAAAGATCTTGTTCCCTTTCGACCAGCATCTCATCTCGAAATCTTCTCTCTTTTTCGTGAATCACTTTGTTTTCTTTCCACATTCTCATATTAATAAGTGTTCTGCTTCTCGTCGCCTGATCAATGTTCTCGTTTCGTAAACTGTACGGTTACACTGACCAAACTGGTCACTAGTGTCATCCATTCCAAACTGTTCCCACTTTTAGTCGCTGTAGTCAACTGGTCGAATAAACTGAAAGATATATGAGAAGACGGACGGCAGCAACGGGTCGTCGACCTAGTTCCACTGAAAAATGGCTCCCAACCTAGCTCGTTATCCGGTGCCTTTCCACTCATAAATGTGTGAGTTGTCTGCGTCTCTTCATCCCCTCTGATCTCTCTCTCCCATTCTACCATCCGACTGTGTCATCTTCTCTTCTTCTCCTTCCTCTTCATCCCTCTCCTCTTCCTTTTCAATTCCTTTGTTTAGTTTTCCATTTTTCAATCTCATTCCACCTAGTACGTTCGTTCGTTTGTCCTGCGTGGCCTTCTCCGATTTCCGTTCTCCCACGTCTAGTAGCCAGCTCAGACTCCCCTCCCTCTCTTCGGATACTTCTTTTGATTTCTCCGAAAGACTATCTGAAAAAACAAACAAACGAATAAACCCCGCTTATCCTGAGTGTTAACGCCTTCTTCTCTGAAGCCATTAATCATTCGTTTTATCGCCTCGAGCCACTTCTAGACAGGTTCGTTGCCTCTCTCTCGGTAATGGCCTTTCTGCCACGTCACATCCGTCCCCTCCATCACCACTTCATCTTCTTCATCTTCTCCTTCATCCGCTCGTCGGTCGTCTGGCGCCCGGCTCCAATGACGTCTTCATGGCTTCTAGCTGTCAATCTAATCCAACGTATGACGTGGCAGGCATCGTTTGCCACCACTCGAATATTCATTGCACAGTTGTAGGGATGTCCCATAACTTTCGATGGGAAAGGGAGATGGAATCGGGACGGAATCGGGACGGAATCGGGACGGAATCGGGACGGACGTCATCTGATTGTGAGAATGCAGATGTATCACTCGAGACTCTTATTAGCACGTAGCGGACAATATTTATCAACAATTCTGGATTGTCGTCTTCTGACGTTTCGAAGCGGACAGAAGCCGAATCCGATTCTGACTGCATTGAAGGCAACTGATTCGGTTCTCCGCCAGTCGGATTGATTCTAAATTTTATCTGACCAAATCTGTTCTTTTTCTTTTTGATCTTTCGAAGGTTCAACGTCTTCAGGTTGACCCATGAAGCAGTCATTTCTGCAGTTGCTTGTCCCATAGGAGACGTTTCAAATCGAACACCCAGATGACATTCTTAGTCCACATGATCTCCCGAGTAGGTCATCTTCCCCTTCCCGCAATTAGGCTTTTCTCCTTCCCTCACGTGTTCTTTTTCTGATCATCTTCCCCATTCCCCATGTCAATTTTCTCTCTCTCTCCCTCTCTGATGTTTGTTTCTTCCTGTCTTTTTCTCTATCTTTTCCTTCAACGACTTCCCTTCGTCATTTCTCGTTTTTTCCTTCTACAAAAGGTTCACACACCACCCATGATATCAAACTGCTCGAAAACGAAACCGAATTTGGAATTTCGTCTATTATCAGCTCGGTGCTGACGGGTGATGCTGATGGCGGTGGTGGTGTTTTGTTTTCTACGACTTGCGCGTGGGAAAGAATGGAAAACGAGAGAGGCTCTTTGTCGTCTCCAGGTGATATCGTAATCCGATTATTTTGCCTGAAGGTCGCGTGTTTTTTCGAGATGTTCACCGTGTACTTTGTATTGACGTTGAGCGAACAACTCATCGTCGAGGGTGGCCGGCGGGAGCTGTACTTGCATCCCAGGTCGAATGAAATCATTTGCTATCCTGAGCGGTTTATTGTGCAAAACCCGACGGATTTGAGCCGGCCGGCGATGTCTGCTTCCATTCCTCATTTCTTATTGTGAAATCAACGAGACACTGTCAATCAGCCTAATGCGTCGAGAGGAAGTGGAAATCGAAACGGGAATCGGGGAGAAAAGGTGAAGAAACCGAAAAAATCAGTGAGTATGATAAGGTTAAGAATTCAAGCTTCGATGACGGATTCTGGAACTGTCTTTCTCGATTACCGTACTCTTTCTGATAATCTTTGCCCTTGGCTTACTACGGCCGTTTCAGGAATTAAATCATTTCGCACAAATACTCCAGCAGCCGATAAAAATCTGCGGGTGCAGCAAGAAACTCTTTCCGTCTCCGACCGTATATTCTGTGTTTTGGAGTGATTCTGACAGTCGTCAGTTAGCATCTCTTCTCGATTCCCTATCTCTCTCTATCCATCCTTTCCTTATCACGCTCCTTTCCTGCTTGCCGTTTCTGATTTTTCGATTTCCTTCTCTCTCCTTCACTGTCTTTCTGCACGTCACACCACCACCAGGAAGGTCGTCGACACACTGACCAGCGGCTCGTTTCGAGGAGAAAAACCCCTCGTGACTTAACCTCCCCCACTGGTTTTTTTCCGCTGATACTGCGCATTTCGGCAACTTTGCGCTCACTCGCTCACCCTGTCCTGTCTTATCGCCGCAATTACGCGTTTGCGTGAAACGAGTCACAGGCAGCACTTGTGCAACTTTCGACACGACCCTCCAAGTCCGCGCTTTCCTTTTTTCTCCTTATTTTGCTGGACGACTTCTTCCGCGAACTCCACCTCTTGATCTTTTCCCATTCTCCGCCTTCTTCCGTTCTTCTTCTCCTCGTCGGCTCCGCCTCCATTTCATTTCTCATAGCTCCCCCCCTCCCCCTTCTTCGCTTCTTCAAAACACCTACCTATTTACTCGGAGACTGACTGCTTCCCTTGCCACTCTTCGTCCAATTTCCTCCCCGCCTTTTCCACTTCTTCTTCCTTCTTTTTTCCATTTTCTCCCACTCATTGTCTTTTTTTCCAGAGTAATAGAGCCATCATCGTCCGTCGAAATGGCAGCCTCACGTCACTACTTGGTTCTGATGCTCGCCCTTCTGCCATTTGCCATTTGCCAAGAAAGTCCCGAAAACTACAGTACACGAGAGGGACTCACCGGTCACAATGGCGTTTTCCAGGTGAGTATCATCACGGCACGTGAGGTGAAGAAGGAAATAATGCACAAAGGGTGTGACTATTTTTAGAGACTAAACTATTAATAAGCGGTTACTGTAGGCGCATAGTTGCATCACACTCCCTCATCATGATCAACTTCCTTGTAGGTTCTGCCATGGTCGGAGTACGAACTTGGCCTCATCTCTTCTCTCCACGCCACTGCCAACTATCCGGCATTGATGAGAATGGTGCGTGACAAACTTGTGGTATCCGATGTGTCGACGAACGATCGGCGGAAGATCGAGAGAATGCTGAAGAGTCTCCGACCGCCGCCAGTCTTCGATGACTTCCTCAGTGAAGAGGATACGGATAAGGTTGGTGGATGAGGCAGGAAAACGGTGACTGATTGAAACATTTCAGGTTCGTAAAGCTCACGGAGAGCAGAACATTGGAGAGATCCTGACAATAATCGCCACCCGACTAGGAGAGCTTCCCGAGTATCTGCGAGACCAGGCGGTGACATACCTAACAAAACACACGCCGTCCACGCAACCGCCATCTGACTTGTTGTGATTGCTCTTGTAACTTCATGTATAGCCCCATAATGTATTATATATATCCATTATCCCACTGACCTACTACTTGCAATTACTCCCCCATTTCTGCCACGGGTTAGATGCTCGTAGACCCCATTCCCCTCTAGCCCCTTCCCCGATCCTTCTTGTTGTTTTGCCCGTCCCCGTCCACCTGTATGTATTATACTTTGTGTCGTATTCGACTGATCTGCTCCTCATCTCGATTCCCTCATGTCTCCGATCTCGAAACCTCTTCCCTGTACATTTGGTGATTGACTGATCCCTCCTCCTGCTTTCCAGCTCTTACAGCTCTTCATCTCATTCTCCATCCATCCGCCCTCTTCCAAATTCAACCCCGCGACCATTCGTTTTAAGTTGTATTCTCTCCTTTTCGTTCCAATGAAATGTGGTTTGTGAACCAAACAGTTTTCAGTTCTTGGGGTCGAGAGGGGGAAGACTGTCTTTTGCGGAAACACGGGAGGTTATCAGCCAGTCAACGTAATGGGCGGTCTCTATAGGGAAGGGCAAAGGTGCACTGAAAATAGGAAAAGGGGAGAACAAAAAGCAGGAGGGGAACTCTGTGGGAAGCAGTATGAAATGAGTTTGACGAATGAATGAAATCGAATTGAATGGAAAACGAAAGACGACCTCTGTGCGTGTGAGAAGGGGGAACAACAACAACACACAGCCACAAGAGACATCTATGCTTGATCTTCTGGAAATTGAATTCCAGGTCAAATGGGGAAGAATTGGGTCTCTCCACTGCAGAGCATCTAGGAGAATTGTTTGTAACATCTCATGTTTTTTGAAAATAGTTCTGGTTGACGTTTCAACAATTTCAGAGCATGATTGCATCCCCCCAACCGACCCTTTCCAGTTTCCAAACAATTTCCGTTTGCCGATACCCAGCGAGATCTGAATGGGCGGCCAATTGACCAATTGTTTTTGTGCTGCCGAGTGTTCCGATTGCATCGTGTTGGCCACCCCGTTGATCGACAAAGACAAATTGCTCGTTTCGCATGTCCTTGGCTTTTTTTTTCAAAAATCTTCTTGTTCCCAGTTTATTTTCATCTCATCGGTTTTAGTCCCGCGTTGAGCCATAGTACACCACCTGCGAAAACACAATTGCACTTTCATTTCACGAAGGGAAGAGAAGGAAGACGATGAAATTTTTCGTTTCTTCTGCCAGAATGGTTGGATTCAGATTGGCTACTCGGCGAATCTTCCTTTGTCCTCCTCCGCCTGTTGTCCGTTCCCATTCTCATCAATACATAAACCTTGTCATCATCATCATCTGCATCATCCTACAGACAAAGCCATGATTCATCGCAAGAAAAAGCTTGCTCGCAGAGGCTCGGCGAGTCACAAACATCACTCATGCACCGAACTGCTATAGAGCCGTCCCGCAGACGGGCGGCCCGTTCCTTCCCTCCTTCTATCCAAAAAATGGATCCATTTGGAGCTGACGAACATTTGTATTCGGGAGACGAATCGCAGCAGCAAATACCACTTTTGAGTCGGGATGTGTTTTCCGAGACGAGATGATCACTAGTGTAAGGGACGAAAGGGTGGAGAGAGTCAACTACACGCACACATGTCGACGAGTCGGGCTCAAGAAAAGGACGTGCAACGTGGGGAAAGAAGAGCTCAAGTTGAAAGAACAACTGCTCTTCTTCGGAATGGCCAGCCGGGGTCATGAAGCGAGGAATGGTGTGTTGTCGGGTGCTGTACGGAAACTTTCGAAAAACACGGGCGAAGCGTTTTTCCGTCCTCTTCCCCTGTCCCTATTTGACTTGTCAATCGTCGAATCGCTCCGTTTGCCATCGTGAAAGTGTCACTTTGCGGCCGTTCTTCATGGTCACTTTGAAGCGAAGCAAAGACCAAACGAAGGAGCGATCGGGTGGAAGAGACCAAAAAGAACTCTTTTTGCAGATCGCAGTCCTATTCCACTGCCAATCACCGTGAAACACTAGACCCATTTGCGTCCATTCTTCGTCGTATTTGCCCGCTCTGTCCTCCAGTTTGGCTGCTCCCCTCCTTCTTCCCCAACTCTTTCCTCGTCGCCGTCCTTTAATACGAACAGCCTTTTTCCCTTACCACACTTCTCCTCCATTCCCTCCAACCGCCTTTCATCTTTTTGTGATCGACTAGCCTCTTGGCGCCATTCCCCTCAGATCTCTGTATATTTGCTACATTGCCCACCAATTACCGACAGAAAGATCAAGAAGACTCTCATTTGCAAACGGCGTTCAAAGGACGTGTCGACTCTGCCCTGGCACGCGAAGATAAAAGAGCGAAAGGCGGTCAGGGTGACCGACCGAAAGACGCAAAGAAAGAAGACGGAGAAGAAGACACACGCGGAACGAGCCGCCTGCCAGACATTGTTTAAAACGAGCGCGGAGTCTAGCGCCCGACCGCCTTCTCCTCTCCGCCGCCGCCGCCCTCTTTCCTCTCCGTTCAATCATCCTCCGGATTCCATCATGGCCTCCATCACCCTGTTCACACTCCTGCTCATCGTCGTCGAGTACTCTCTCGTTCTCTTCTCTGATGCCACAGTTTTGCACGATGAGGAGACGAAGTTTGCTGTTGACGGGGTGCTCACCTGCACCATCTACTCGAAGTGGTGCTATCGGGTAGCGCTGGTCGAAGTTGATGACGTGTAAGTTATTCAGAAATAAAATATAAATTCCAATCTTTGTTTTCAGGAAGTCTGATACCCTGGATGAGATCGGTGTCATCTGCCAGGATCCGAACGAGTGGACGGCGGCAATGTTCTACCTGAACGGAACGGAACGAGGAGACGGAGTCCTCGACGTGAGTTTTTGAATCAGCTTTCTTTCTGATCTCATTGATCTTTTTGCTGAATTCTTGGTCTTACTGATTTGAGAATCGCACGTTCTGATCTCCGAAATTTGAAAATAGAGAGCCATCTTTTGTTCCAGAACTTCTTCGAGATCGAGGTCCACCTCACCCACAACTGCACGGACAGCGGCCGGATCATGCTGCTCAAACTGGTGTTCCCGCCGATACCGGTGGCCAACAGGCGAGTCCAATAGTTTCCTCAAAAAATAACATCTTTCATTTTTCAGGGAGTTCAAGACGAGTTGGAAAGAAACCATCACAAATAACGGGTTATTAGTTAATAGTTATTTTTTTGATATAAATCATTCTTATATATTCTCTGTACCGTGATACAGACATTAGTCATTCTGTCTGAAGCGAGCCGTCGCAAATGCTTAGTGCGTTTCCTAGTCTCCGAAACAAATCTTCTCTGTCTCATCTCTCTGCGGAAAAAGAGGCCTGCTCAACTCAAAAGTGCATCTTCGTGGTCGACAACAACATGGCTTTCGAGAATATCCCATTGTTCTGCGAAAAAGTGAGTGAGATGACGGCTTGTCATGATTTCAATGGATATTTCAAAAATAGGAGAAGAATCGATGAGAAAAGCGGAAGGAGAAGAAGAACGTTGAGGTCAAGTCTTTGGTCGAACGTGTGTCAGTTGCAAAGATTTATTGATGGCATGTCAGTGGCTTTTCGTTTGAATCCTTCCCCTCGTTGGGCAACATCAGCTCCAACATCAGATTATCGATCGACGCCAGACCGAACAACTTGGCGAGTTGCACGTCTTCAACCAAATCTCGCGAGATGGCCAGCATTGGCGGCAGCAACAACAGCAAGTTGGCGAATCGCAGTGGCATGTCTTTGTAGGGAGACACGTGGCGGACGTGTTTCTCGAAGGATTCTAGAACCTGAAAATGTGCTCAAATTGATAAATTGGAAATAGAAATGTATCGTTCGTTTTGCTTTTTCAATAAAAAATATAATGGTAATATCGTCTTCTGATTATGAAATTCAGAATTCTACTAACAATAAGAATTCTAGCGATTGGGTTTCTAGAAATATCTGCTTTTCCAAAGAATTTTGAATGAGGATTCGTTCAGTCTCCGACTTCTTTCAGAGATCTTCGTATATTGCATAGAATCATATTCTGATCTCATTTTCAGAATCTGTGAATATTCTTTTTCCGAATACGTATAATATTCCACGACTCACCCTCTGTCTCATCTCCTCCACATCGCTGTACGACGCGTGCGTGACTCCCTTCGCCACTGAAATTTTCTGTAGGGGGGACAGGTCGAAAAGACTCGAAAGACTCACATGGATCGAAGAACGCGATGGCTTTCAGCGCAATGTATTCGATCTCGTTCATGTGCAATTGTCGCATCGGATTCGTCACTTGGTCAATTATTCGTTCCGCTACTCGGCTGAAAATGGAAAGATGAATATGCGAAATTTAGAATTTCTCACTTCATATCAGGGATCTTCGGACTGTCTTTGAGCAGACATGTTTCATTAGTGAGCCAGACTGCATCGGAAAGGTGAATACTTCGAAATGCTGCACACATTACGAGATGTTGCGCAGAGAAGTGTCTGAGCAGTGCGACTTGTGTCAGACTGTCGACTCTCTGGAACCCTTCCAGCACTTTCGCCCATTCGACCATCAATGTCAACTGTTGATTCATACTATCCGTCACATCATTTGTCGTTGCTTGCTTCCGTGCTTCTGCTGTTTTTGTGATCACTGTCGTTCTAAAAAAGTCTATCTAAGTCTTTCAAACACAAATCATCCTCACCTCAACCCTCTTGTCGATGCCTCTGCTCTGATCAGTGTATCGAGAAGTGGATCATCCGGTATCAGTCCACTGCTCACTGAATTCAACGGTCTGATTCGGTCCCGTTCCGTTTGTACCGCTTCTCGTCGCATTCCTCTTCGAAGACACACATCGAATCGACACTTCCGACACGCGTTTCGCTTGGCTGAAAAACAGAGAAATTCTTCTAAATTGGTCCCCAAAAAGTGCTGACAGCATATCGAAAATGTGTGTGATGATCATCGAATCGTCTGCGCTACACCGAATTACGCACTGTTTCGATACGGCCGGTGGGGGATTACGGAAAAAGATGCGACGACGGAAAATACAAACACAGGAGTAGTATATATATATATAAAGTGGGAGGAAGAAGAAGAAGAAGGGGGAGATTCTCAAACATTGAATGTCTGTGTCCAAAATCGGAAAGTCTCGATACAAACCTTTGTCCACTTGGCATTTTTCACCGAATCGGCACACGTAGGAGTGACGTTTTCGTATGGTTCGCCGGAAGAAGCCTGAAGAAAAAACATTGTGTTTGCTGGGAGAATTAGAATCAGAATCACAAGAAATTTCATTCGATTCAGAATACTGCCACAATGTTTGCATTGGCATTTAGAAAACTCTCTCTCTCATCACTTTTCCCCTACAGATGTTTGCAGTCTCATGGCATTTGCATGTTTTCGCATTTGAAACATTCAAATATTCTTTTTTTTTGTTTCATCCTGCAATATTCAGGGATCTGTTCTAGAAGAGCTCCTCGTTACTCAAAGCGCTTATTTATGGTTTTCATTAAACTTGGCCTATCGCAATTGTAAAAAGATAAAGAGTTAAGGGAAAACGTATTTCGAAAATGGAAAAATTCGAAAAGATATCGGAAAGATAAGAAAAAGGATTAGAAACGTTATTCAAATTTTTTTTGTTTCAAAAATTAAATTTGCAAACAAAATTTAAAAACCACAGTACCCCGATTTAAAGGCGCATTCCACTTTCTCCATTAAAGCTTAGCGCGCAACGAGACCCAGCGTTGTTTTTTTCTTGTTTTGTCATAATTTCTAATTTTTTTTTCAAATAAATTCAATTTTTACAGTCAATAATGTCCAACTTCCATTTTTTGCCGATTTCTCCTATTTTTAAACAAAGGCTTCTTATCGAAATTCAAGAATATCTGCTTGGCTTCTCTTCTTCCAATATCTTTTTCGTTGTTTTCCGCGAAATGCGATCTTCTTTCTCCGGGTTTCGAGTGCAAGATCCGAGAAAGAAAACGAAACCGGGCACTCGAAACCGGAAGAATTTCGGATGGATTCAGCGGGAAACCAGCAAAAGAAGAGGCAGCTCCCGGCGCAGTTTCTCACTTCATTTGCTATGTGCCATAACGCATTAGTGCATTGTTTGGGGTCTGCATGGCAGAAGAACACACATGTGTGTCACGCCACATCTCCCCCGGATTCTCTTGTTTTCGCTTCTAATTTCAGCTATACGAATAGAATCGGAATACCTTTGCACCCGTCGCAACTCATTGCTCCATAGTGTTTTCCGGTCGCTTTGTCGCCGCATATCGCGCAGAAAACGTTCTCGAATGACTGCGGACTTTCGCTGTGACTGGTAGACGTAGCACCGAGTTCTTCTTTGTCTTCTGGACTCATTCTGTCTGAAAATTGCATGGTTTTAGTGTGAAACTGAGGGTGAAAAAGCGGTGCGAAACAGTGATGAAGACTGCCACGAGGTGGTCGAATGACGGCTGGCTGATCGATAGATAACGCCTTATTATGATTTTATCAGAGAAGTATTCCGAGCAAACACATGTGCTCTTTGAGCGAATACTGTAACCATCGAAAAGGTTGTCCGAGAGGACTACAAAAGTAACAAAGTGGTAAACATCGGCCGTGTACTTGACGAGGACAAGATGAGAATTAATTTTTTCGCGGACGCACTTCGAAATTTTCGCATCTTTTTTTGAATTTTGCGCTTTTGTTTGTTTTCGCCGAAACTATCCTATTTTTCGGGAAGTCCGCTCAAATTTTTAAAAAATTATGATACTCTGTCTCTGCATTTGTTCGCCGTTATCAGCCAACACTGATACTTTTTGTCACCAAAACGGCTAGAGAAAACCAAAGACATAGTGTTTACCACTGTAGTCTTCTTCTTTTTCTTCTACCTCGTCCTCCTCAGTCTCTCCCTCCAGTGTATCTTGCCCTCTCTGACTGTCGCCCTCGTTTTCTGCGTCTCATCTCATTATTTTATGTTGCGACATTCCGACAGATCGATACCACATTGTCTCCATAATCTCATATGGTTTCGCTTCATTTCATCAATCACAGGAAAAACGAAACAAGCAGCTGGGGGTATGAGGGGTTGCGAATCTCCATTAGGACGGCATTGAAAAGCGAACGACTTCCTCCCATCACATCTGATCGGCGAACGGCTTCTTGCCGAAACGAAGCAATGAATCGGGATGAATCCACGAAATGGACTCCTTGAGAAGCGGCCAGGTGTCCCGGAAGACTTGGTGTCGGCTTCTAATTGGGACGCCGTGGCCAATGGTCCCTCACTCACTCACCTGTTTCCGTTACTTCCGCAGTCGTCGTCGCCATCTCACAGCTGCTGTCTCTAGGCCCCAGCTCTCGAGTAACATCTCTTTCTCCCGCTCTCTCGCTTGGCCTGTCGCTCACCTGCCGCCTGCAAACCAACCCGACAGACTGCTGCCTGATGCACTCTCGTCGCTTCTATCTCTCCAGCGCCACACCGCTTTGTAGTTTTTTCTCCCGTGCCACATGGTTTGTGGATCACTTCTGGTAACTTTTACTGAAATAAGGAGTATTCTCGATGAAAACACTACGAGAAAGTTGTTTTCCTCATCATCCATAACTTCCAGTTCTCTGCTTGCTCACGGCTCATTAATTCCTCTAATAAATATCATTTCTCTTTTTCGCTCGCTGCCATAAACCAACTAACAAGTTTTTCGTCCAGCCACCACAGCTGCCACTGTACGCGGAAAGAGAAAGCTTCTGCCCGTTTGTCCGCTTCCCCTCTCCAACCCCATTTCCTACCTTCGAATGGGCTGACAATTTCCGAATTTATGCATGAGAATGTGTTCCGAGATATGAGGCGAACCACTAAGAATTGCTAATTTCTGTCCCAGCTGACTGCCGGACCGACTCGTCGATTCATCTGCTTCTTTGTCTCTGTTTTTGTTTGTCTTCGTCTTGCTTTCGACCGATGCCGGTGTGAAATTCGAAATAGAAATGGGTCGAATAGTCCTCTCATGAAATTTTAATCCAGTTTGACGAATCGAAGGATTGAGGTTGAGGCCAGGGACACGCACCCTATTTCGGTCGGTTTTATTGACTAGGTGACTTCTCTCAAGGACCCTTCTGGACGTTGGTCTCTTTCGTCATTCCGAAATTCGTCGAAAATTAGAACCAAAGTGTATTTAATTTGATTATCGGCTGCTGTATTGTAAATATGACACGTCTGATCGATGAGAGAACGAGGCTGCCGACCAACCGACCGACTGACTCGCCAACGTACTTGATAGTCCAGTTATCTCCTGCGCTCTATGCCCACTTCATTTTTCAACTAGCCCCGGGAGGTCGCTTCTGCATTTCGTAAGCTGATACCAGTCGGATGGTTCAAAGCGTTGCCTTCCCTTCCCGTTTCCCTCTTCCTCTCTCTTCGAATTCATTTTCGTTTTCCTCTTCTTTGCCTCCTCGTTCTGCTAATGACTCATTGAGACTATGCCTTTCTGCCAACCGCGCCCCGTCTCCAGAAGTACGTCAGCGGCACGGAAGAATGCTAAAAATTTTTGTGTTCTTCTTTTTTTGAAAAAGCAAACACTGGGAATTTTCACAAACAAAATTGGGTTTCCCGAGGGTCAATTGGCCATGAACGTAAGAATATGCGAACCGAATATCAATTCGTCCATCTATTTTTCGAAAGATTTTCCGTCCAACTCCGAGAACCACTTCCATCTCTTTTCCCCGGAAAAGACCATGGAGCTCGTGCTCGTGAGCAAACTAGGAGTGTTGTTCGCAGTCTGTACTTTCCTTCCCCCGTGTCAATGTGCGAGACCCAGAGCTGAATCATTGGGCACGTGTTCATTGAATATTCAGTCCCCCCGCTCATTTTTCCCTCCCCTTCTCTTTGCCATTTCCATTGGCTTTCTAACAAGTACCACGAACAATTGTCAAATATTTGACAGTCTGTCCTCATTTCTAACCTGGAAAACACGCCAATTAGCCTTGAAGACACCCCCTAAACTTGCCCGTATATCCTAACCCGATTGCATGTTTACGGTCTTGCGATTTGCAAAGGCAAACAAGTTGTATGAATAGAAGTGAGAATTTCATATTTTGGTGGCAAAAACCGCGCACAATGATGATCCGAAACGCTTCGTTTTATGAGCCTCATCGCGCATTTCCTCCCAATTCTCTTCCTCTCTTCTTCCGTTTCTCTCGCCATAGAGCGCACTTGGTTCGTAATCGGTCTGCGTCTCCTTGTTCCGCGAATTTCCTCTCTCGCGCCACTCAGTTCACTTTCGGCAATACTTCTCTCTATTTCTGCGGAAAAAGAGTGTTTCCTTTGTTTCAGGGTAAAACATGGACAGGATCGAGCAATTGAACCTGACCCTTCAGAACATTCTCGACGATGTCGACATCGATCCAGAGGTGTCCTCGTCGGAAGAGGATGATGCAGAACAGCAGGGTGAGTCATAATGTGGTACATTTGAAAAAAATCCTATTTTTCCAGAAAACGCGGTTATGGAAACAGCAGATGAGCCAGAAGTAGAAGAAACGGATTCAGATTACGACGATGGAGATATGGTCGAATTCGCTGAAGCTACTGGAGGTAAGCTAGTTATTACCCGAGGAAAAATAACTTTTCAAAACAAAACTTTCTAGATTTCACGAAAAAGCTGAACGCGGCGCGTCTCAATGCAGTAGGACCAAATGCTCGAAATCGATTAACTCGTGAGTGCATTTTCTGTGTAACTGGCATTTCATTTCGCCAATGTGTTGGGAATTGAATCAGTTATTGTTGTTGTTGTTA
>LR583006.1:0-56809 GCA_900536345.3 Caenorhabditis sp. 39 LS-2015 | reverse complement strand
AAGAACCAGACTGTCCAGGAGCAACAACAAGCCATCGAACAGCTCGCCCAGCAGAATCGTCTCGAAGTCACTTCTCTTCTCTCCATCATCCAACAACTTGTTCAACTGATTCTCGGCGGAGGTGTCCTTCCAACTGACCTCCCAGTTACTCTTCCAGTCACCCTCCCAACTGTCACTGTTCCAGTCTGATTGGCTCGGAAATGTTGAGAACTACTGTACATTTTTATTTATCATTTATTTATCAATCCACAATGTAAATACAAATCACACAAATAAATCATATACCGGCAAATCAATCTCAATGTGTTCCCCTGCTAAACATCACACTGCTCTTCCGCTGATTAGTCCTTATCAGTGCCCGTGCCACCAGTGATCCTTCAATCGCATATCCGACCAGTTTAGTTGCCCCGTTCACCGGTCCGATTTCCTCGAAATCATAGTGAATGTTTTTGGCGAGAATTGCGACGGGAACAAAGTCGAAAAGGGCGATGACGAGAATATCGATTAGCGCGAGACGGTTGGCCTGGAAAATCGATTCGAGTAAATATTGATTTTTTGAGAGTTTTCTGACCCTTGAGAACGCCGCACTCTTCTGCTTCTCGGAGCAGTGACTCCAGATAAAAAGCTTGATGACCATGAGAAAGGTCAAGGCTCCAGTGATAAGATAGGCGGCCTAAAGGCTTATCATCATTGTTATCACCTTTCTTCTTTCATCACCTGCTCAAAAGCCAGCCAATAGTTGACATAGCAACTGTTCAGCATACATCCATAGCTGATACACCCCTTGGGTACCATGTACTGGTACTCACAGATCACCCAAAGTCCCCCGTGATCGATGAGAAAATAGGCGAACACAAAGGAGAAAATCAGAGCATTCGGCAGCTTTTTCCGATGAATTATGTGCTTGATGGGCATGTAAATAGCCTGAAAGGTTATCGATTGATTGCTGTTCTTATCAGCTTATCACCAGTGTCCTATCAGCAGTGATAATGATCACTAGAAGTGCTCGAATTGATATCAAGTCAATACTTGCTAACATGGTGATGAAGAACGTGAGGATTGGGATGAGCCGTTCGAAGCCGAGGAAGTGGGAGAGAATGCAGACTTGGTAAGTACCATCTGGAAAAACACTTCTTATCTTGGGATTGGGTAGTGATGGAGAAAAGTTGTCAATTGCAAAGTTGTGGCAAATATTGTGGACTATAATTTTGCTGTTGACAACTTTCCGGGAAAATGTGTGGTTCTCGAGTTACAGGTAAAATTGTCAACATCCCGTTGGCCACCCGGCCGCCCGTCGGACCATTAACTTGTAACCATAATATCTCAAAAACTAAAATCGCTAGAAACAAATTGTCAACTACAAAGTTGCAGCGGATTTTAAAAACTATAATTTTGTAGTTGACAACTTTTCAAAAAACCCTCCAAAAACTTACTAAAAACCGCAAAAAACAAATCGACGACGAATCGGCCGTAGAACAGTGTCAACTCTTCCGCCTTCTTGATTTTCTTGGAGCTAAATCTTTTTTTTAAATGTTATATTTTTCATAGAAGTTTTAAATTAACTAAACTCACACAAAAACCGCATAAAGTAAGTATCCATTGACGCAAAACGTCACAATTGCAAACACGAGTCCAATCGAGGTGACAGCGATGGCGAGCAAAGCCATTTTTGATGAATGAAAGGGAAAGTTCCAAGTTCCAAGTTCCTCGTCGAAAAAAAGAAGAAAAACTAATCAGAATCAATCTGAAGCTGAAGAGCCTCGTGACAGAAGTTCCTGAGAAAAGCAATCAGATCTGCACACTGGAATCCAAAACACGCGGAGCACGAGGAGGTTCCCACCGTCGTGTGCAAACGTGCGTTTTGGGGTGTACATACTAAACTAGAAACTGATAGGTATCAAGATATCAGCTGGGTTGATCAGAATGTGTACCTGAACTTTTGCAAGTGCATTTTGGGACGTGATTTACGCAATTTTAGCTTTCAGCATGTCTGTACCATATTTGAGTGACATTGACACTGACAATGAAACGAAGCGCTGGCTATGAATAGTCCGGTTCATTGATTTCACAGTTTTAGAACGACCTGGATGGTAATCGATGCTAGGAAATCAATCAAACAATTGCCAGATTAACAGTTTATTGATGACTGGTTAAATATTTGTTTCGTTTTTACGAAACCCTTCCGATTTTGTTAGTTACAGAAGAGTTGGAACGGCCGGGATATCGATTGGAAGGTCACTTGGGGCAGTGACAGCTGGACGGGGTGGGAGAGTGGGGTTTCTAGGGTAATATGGACCAGTTCCAAATGGGAGGGGTGGGAGAGTTGGGATTTTAGGGACAGCTGGGACAGTGACATCTGGGAGAGGTGGGAGAGTTGGGACTTCAGGGTAACAGGGTCCAGTGACAAATGGAAGGGGTGGGAGAGTTGGGATTTCGGGAAGAGCTGGGACAGTGACATCTGGGAGGGGTGGGAGAGCTGGGTCTCCAGGAAGAGCTGGGACAGTGACACCTGATAAAGATGGCACAGTGACCGGAATTGGTGGAATCGGAACAGGGGCTCCGAGACCTAGAAGTAGACCGAGCACCTGTTGAATGAGTTCGATCTGTGATGGATAAAATGTCAAAATTTGATTATCAGAACAAATTATCTTACGATTGCGGCGAGAGGATTACTCGTATCGACACTTCCAGCCGGAGCAGCAAAGCCAGTGGAGAACACGGCGAAGATGGCGAGAATGGCAAAGGAAGTGTTCATTTTCTGGAAACTCAAGAGTTGGTAGGAAAAATGGAATGAGTTGATGGATAGTTCCGGTGCTTGACAGTCACTTTTATACCCGAAGAACAGACAGAAAACTTTGATCTTGAAACACTTCCGGAATCAAATGGAAAAAAACAACAAAAAACATGATTTGCATAATACCATGAAATCCATTTCCGGAAGTGGTTATTACCTTCCATCTTTTGCATTTCCAGGAATTGAACACTTCCTTCTCCATTCTCGCTACCTTCGCCGTGCTCTTCACTGGCTTTGCTGCCCCGATTAGCGGAAATCCTCTTGGAAACACTGCCGCAACTTATGATGGGTTTTATTGAGTCCTGTAGGACGTCGTGCGCTCAGCCATCGATAAGATCGTGGTTGCTTTGGCTCCAGTTATTCAGAATAATCGGATTCGGAAACTTGAGCAATTTTGAATAGGATGTTGTTGCCATTATCATCATTGACACAAAACGTCACAATTGCGAAATCGAGTCCAATCGAGGTGACAGCAATGGCGAGCCGAGCCATTTTTGACGATCGACTGGAATTGAAAGACCCGAGAAGAGCCTCATGACATAACTCGTCACAACTTTTTAGGAAAAGCAGTCAAATTGTACACAGGAATCCGCATCTTTTTACTTCCAAAACAGGAGGTTCCCACCGTCGTGCGCAAACGTGCGTTTTTGGGGAATGCATACATGCTAAACTAGAAACTGATAGGTATCAAGATATCAGCTGGGCTGATCAGAATGTGTACCTGAACTCTTTCGAACGTGATTTACCCAATTTTAGTTTTCAGCAGGTCTGTACCATCTTTGGGTGGTCCGGTTCATCGTTTTCAAAGCTCCTGGAAGGATCTTGATGATAAATGATGTTGGGAAATCATTCAATATATTGCCAGATAAACAGTTTATTAATCATGGTTTTCACTTAATGAAAATCCTCCGATAATAAGTTACGGAAGAGTTGGAGCGGTTGGGATAGGAACGTCAACTGGGGCAGAGGCATCTGGGATTGATGGGATAGCTGGGGGAGATGGGGCATCTGGGATAGCAGGGGCTCCGGGGAGGGATGGGACACCTGGTACAACTGGGACACCTGGGAGGGCTGGTGTTCCTGGAAGAGTCGGGACAACTGGGAGAGTTGGGACACCCGGGAGGGCTGGGACACCCGGGAGGGATGGGGCTCCTGGAAGGGATGGGACACCTGGGAGAGCTGGAAGACCCGGGAGGGCTGGGGCTCCTGGAGGAGATGGGGCTCCTGGGACACCTGGGAGAGCTGGAAGACCTGGAAGTGCTGGCGCTCCTGGAAGGGATGGGGCTCCTGGGACAGGCACTGGAAGTGATGAAGTCAATTGTGTGAGTATATTAACCAGCTGCGAGATGATTCCAGTCTGTAATAAAGTAGAATAACTTGAAGGATTTCTAAAAATTATCTTACCAGAGAAGCAAGAGGATTGGTCGTATCGACACCTCCAACCGGAACAGCAAAGCCAGTGGAGAAGACGGCGAAGATGACGAAAATGGGCAGGAACAACTTCATTTTCTGGAAATTTGAGAGTTAGAAGTGGAAGTGGAAGTGGAATGGGTTGATGGATCCAGTGCTTGACGGTCACTTTTTATACCCAAACTTCGACAGAAACACTTCCGGAATCATATATGGAAAACATGTTTTTTATTGGAATGTCTGTTCCATTGTTCGGTGAGCTTTGATGGCAGTTACAGTAGCATAATAATAACAAAAATAGTGTGTAGTTATACGATTTGAATGAGATATTGACTTCGAAACACAACGGAAATCGATATCCAACTCAGTTCCGGAATCAAATATGGAAAACATGTTTTCCGTTGAAATGTCTGTTCAATTGAGCTGTGATCACGTCTACAGTTTCCGGAACAATGGGGTAGAGTTGATCGAAAAACAAGCGACAAAACGAACAAAAAACATGTTTTGCATAATACCATAAATTCCATTTCCGGATAGGAGTGTTTCAAACATCGCATTGTCAGTTTTCCGGGTTCAAAGTGACTGTTCAGACCATTGTTCCCCTTCCAACTCTTGAATTTCTAGAAAATGAACACTTCCTTCACTTTTCTCGCCATCCTTACCGTGTTCTCCACTAAATTTGCTGCTTCGATTGGCGGGGATCCCCTTGGAAGCATTGTGAGTTTAGCTACAATAATTTTTTGTGGATTTTTTTGATTTTTGTAGGACGTGCGCTCAGTAATCGATGAGATCCTGCGTGCCTTGGCTCCAGTTATTCAGAATTCTGGGATCCCAACTGTTCCAGTTACTGTCCCTACCGTTCTTCCAACTGTTCAGTAACTAACTATCGGAAAATTGTTCATAAAATTGAACGCACATTTAATAATTTATCAATAAACCCTTTATTTGGCAACTTTCTCCAAGGGTGACAATAAAAAATGATGACACAATTTCTGTTTTTGTCTCACAAGGAATGCTCGTTTTATGGGTATTTGTGAAGGAAGTGGGAATGAGCAATAACTTGAATATGGTACCTAAATTAGGACATCCAGTGGTCCATAAAACAGTGTGAATGTCAGGAAAACAGAACTACTGTAAAGGAAAGAGGGATTTAGTAATAAGCTAAATATATGGTACATAACACCGTGATATTATTCGGAGAACAGCGGTTGAGTCGATTGAATAAAATTTGGTAACATTTAGGAAACTTTGAAATGGATGTTGTTCCTCTTACCACCAGTTATTCCATCCACGAACGGTTTCAAAAAGCCATTTTATGTTGTAGGAGCTATTGGATTCAATTCAGCCAATTTTGCATTACCTGTTTTTTTTTTCGAACAGTCTCGAGCATACATAGATCACAGCTTTCATCCAATTTTTGTTGGGTTTTGTCATTTTGAAAGTTGTCTCCTTATGACTATAAAAAACATGCCAGATAAACAGTTTATTGATAAGGGAGTAAATATTGGTTTCGTTGTTGCAAACCCCTTCCAATAGTTAATTAAGGGATTGGAAGGTCAGCTGGGAAATCTGGGACAGGGGCATCTGGGAGAGACGGGGCACCTGGAACGGAAGGGATTGTGACACTTGGAAGAGCTGGGACATCTGGGACAGATGGAAGGGATGGAACGTCTGGGATTGGAAGGTCACCTGGGACTTCTGGGGCAGGGACATCTGGGATAGATGGAACGTCGGGGATATCGACTGGAAGGTCACCTGGAACAGTGACCTCTGGAATTGGTGGGATGGTTGGGACTGTTGGGACAATTATTGGGAGAGGCGGATATGGGATTGGCACACCACCTGGAAGACGCGGTTGTTCTCCTGGAGCTGGAACATTTGGGAGGGATAGTCCTCCTGGGATAGGGATAAGAGCTTCAAGTTTTGCAACTATTTCCTGAATGCGTCCAAACTGTAATAAAGTAGAATTATTCGACAGACTACTAGCAATTATCTTACCAGAGAAGCGATCTGAGCACTCGGATCGACGCCTGCAGCTGGAGCAGCAAAGCCAGTGGAGAAGACGGCGAAGATGGCGAAAACGGCAAGGAACAACTTCATTTTCTGGAAATTGAAGAGTTAGAAGTGGTAGTGGAAGTGGAATGGGTTGATGGATCCAGTGCTAGACTGTCACTTTTTATACCAAAAAAGTGACAGAGACACTTCCGGAATCACATATGGAAAACATGTTTTCCATCGGAATGTCTGTTCCATTGTTCGGTGAGCTTTGATTGCAGTTACAGTAGCATAATAACAAAAATAGTGTGTAGTTATACGATTTGAATGAGATAATGACTTCGGAACACAATAGAAATCGATATCCAAATGGGAGGCTTCTGGTGATCGTTGCAACACTCACTTCCTGAATAAAATCGAATGGCAACAATAACTACCCGGAATCAATGTTGGAAAGCATAACATGTTTTCGATTGGATTGTCTGTTCAATTCAACTGTGATCCCATATACAGTATCCGGAACAATGGTAGAGCTGACCAAAACAAAGCGACAAAACGAACAACGAAAAACATGTTTTGCATAATCCACGAATTCCATTTCCGGATAGCAATGTTTCAAACATCGCGCCGTCAGTTTTCTGGGTACTGGGTGCACCATGACTGTTCAGACCATACATAGTTTCCCGTCCAACTCTTGAAATTCCAGAAAATGAACACTTCCTTCACCATTCTCGCCATTTCGCCTTCCTGTCTACTGGATTTGCCAATTGACGGGGATCCTCGTATTCTTCGTTAATTTGATTGATTTCCAGCTACTCTTCCACCTTTCTCACTGTGGCATTACCGGTAATCAACTGTTCAGTGGTAACAATAAAAAGTATGATGGCACAATAACTGTTTTTTTTCCACAATGAAAGCTCGTTTTTGGGTATTTGTAAAATGAAGGAAGTGAGAATTAGTAATAAGCTACATATTTGGTACATAACACCGTGATATTGTCCGGAGAACATCGCTTGAGTCGATTGAATGATATTTGATAACATTTAGGAAACTTTGAATTGGATGTTGCTGCTGTTATCACCATTAATTCCACCCACGGACTGCTTCAAGAAACCATTTTTTGTTTGTTTAGGAGCTCTTGAGTTCAATTAAGTCATTTTGAAAACTTCCGTTTTTCTCGATAGGGATCAGAGAAGGAGATCTGTATTTTTGAGCACAGATCACTACTTTGATTCCAGTTTCGTTGGGTTTTCCTTTGCAATAATAGAAAACATGCCAGATAAAAATGAACAGTTTATTGATAAGTGATTAAATATTGGGTTGGTTTTTATGAAAACCTTCTGATAGTTAGCTACGAAAAATTGGAATCTCTGGGATATCGGTTGGAATGTCACCAGGGAGAGTGACCTCTGGTTGGGGTGGAAGACTGAAATCCGGGATCTCGATTGGAAGGCCTGGAACATTTAGGATTGATGGAAGTTCTGGGGGGGCGGGCACCTGGGACGGTAGGGATTGTTACACCTGGAAGGGATGGAGCACCTGGGAGGGTGGGGACTGTGACACCTGGAATTGGTGAAGGTCCAGCGACAAGAGCCTCAATTCCATCGATTAAGTCCTGAATGAGTGCGATCTGTAATAAGATAGAATATTTGGACGGATTACTTAAAATTTTCTTACATCACCATCTCCAACCGGAGGAGCAGAGCCAGTGGAGAAGACGGCTAAGATGGCGAAAAGGGCCAAAACAAATTCATTTTCTGGAAATTCGAGAGTTGGTAGTGGAAGTGGAAGTGGAATGGGTTGATGGATCCAGTGCTTGACAGTCACTTCTTATACCGAAAAACTGACAGAGACACTTCCGGAATCACATATGAAAAACATGTGTTCCATCGGAATGTCTGTTCCATTGTTCGGTGAGCTTTGATGCAGTTACTGTAACATAATAGCAAAAACATCGTGTAGTTATAGGATTTGAATGAGATATTGACTTTGAAACACAATAGATATCGATATTCAACTCTGGAAGGCTTATGGTGAGCTTTGAAGCTCTCACTTCCGGAAATTGAATTGGATGGCAACAATAACAACACAGAATTGAATGTGATAGTGTCTGTTCGATTGAGCTGTGATCACATCTACAGTATCCAGAACAATGAAAGAGTTGATCGAAAAACAAGCGACAAAACGAACAAAAAACATGTTTTGCATAATACCATAAATTCCATTTCCGGATAGGAGTGTTTCAAACATCGCACTGTCAGTTTTTGGGGTATAAAAAGTGACCGTCAAGCACCAGAACACTATCCATCCATCAACCCATTCACTTCTCCTTTTAACTCTTCAATTTCCAGAAAATGAAGTTGCTCCTGACCGTTTTCGCCATCTTCGCCGTCTTCTCCACTGGCTTTGCTGCCCCGGCTGTCGGCGTCGATCCGAGTAATCCACTTGCTCCTTTGGTAAGATAATTTTTAGGAATCCGTCAAATTAATCTACTTTATTATAGACCGAACTCCTCCAGAAGGTGCTTGCCCTACTTCAAGGTGCCGCCCCTGTACCGCTTCCGTCTCTTCCGTCTCTCCCAGGACTTCCAGGTCTTCCAGCAGGAGCACCAGGTGTCCCATCCCTCCCAATCCCAGATGTCATGATCCCTGCTCTTCCCGGAGCACCAGATGTTCCATCTCTCCCGGCAATCACTATTCCACCCCTCCCAGGTGTCACTGTCCCAAGTGACCTTCCAGTCGATATCCCAGCTGTTCCTACTCTTCCGTAATATCTATTGGAAAGGTTTCATGAAAACTAAATCAATATCTAATCACTCATCAATAAACTATTTATCTGGCAGCTTTTCATCTACATAAATTTCTACATTTTTCCAAGCAGCAGTGTGTAAATATTGATTGTTTTTCAGTCGGAAGTTGATCATATTGTTTCCGATCTTCCAGATCAAGCTCGAGTTGTGACAGAGAAAAGGGAACGGAGCACAGTATCAGATTGCATAAACAAATTCAAATATCATGAGAGCCCGAGGTGTACAACACAATAGACACAATAGTTGTCTGGATTCCAGTGATCTCTGTCAGCTAGTATTTGGCATATAAGGTAACTGTGAGACTTCAACCAATTCAAATCACAATACCATATTCCATCCGTAACCGATATCTTTCCAGAAAATGAAGTCCCTCCTTGTTATCTGCACCATCTTTGTCCTGGCTTCCATGGCTTCCTGTGATGCTATAAGTGAGGTCAGAATCCAGCTCCTCAAGTTTGTGAATGTCGTCCTATCGGTTGAAAAGGTTGAATTCTGTTCAAAATTGTTTGCGGCATTCGATAATTTTCAGGAACTTCAAAAGTCATTGCAGACAGTGATGGACGATGCCGGCCTTCCAGTCACTGTTCCATCGGTTAATCTTCCACCGACTACCTCATAGATTTTGGAACTAGAACTCTCATTTTCAAGTTTCATTTGAAAGAATCAATAAAACGTTATTAAGCAGCTCACGTTGATTCGTCCTTTTGAAATATTGAAACTAATTGATTGGTTACCAAAGTTTTCATCGACAAGAATTGATGAGAAAGTTATACATACAAAGTTGTTACAAGCAATCCGGTCGACGGAGTTGTAAAATAGTCCGTCAAATATTCATTTTGTCGCAGATTGGACTCCTTGAGCAGGTGTTTGTACCGATTCCACCACTTTCAATCACCGTCCTGTCCCTTACATCAGATAGATAGTCTGCTTTCAAAATGACGATTAGCTTCCGTGTTCCGCTCCTGTTTTCGGAAACAATCCTTGTCTAGACCTATTCAAAGTTGATCAGAGCCCGAGGTGTTTTTCACATACGATTCCGGAAGTGTCTCTGTCAGTTCGATATATAGAGTGGCTGTGAAGCACAGAAGCCATCAACCAATTCAAATTGTACAGACAGATAGCTTTCAGAAAATGAAGTCGTTCTTTCTCATTTGCACCGTCATCGTCTTCACCCTGACCTCCATGGCTTCCTGTGCCGATGTAAGTGATTTGAAAGAATAACATCGAGTCCCCAATATGGTGTGATCAGAGTAATCGATTCATAGTCTCCCGAATAGTTGACTAAATTTCAGGTAGATCTCGACGTAGGGTCCGAATCACAGTTGAACAACGGAGGAGACCCAATTCCAGCAGCCACTCTTTCAAACACTAAAATCTATTATTTGAAGTTCTATTCCCAGAAGCCTGGCCAGGAAGGACTTCTGTTAGTCGTTCATCAAAAAATTGCGATTTTTCATCCAGTAGAAGATTTACCGTAATCCCTGTGCATATTTTCCTTTAAGATAAAATCTACAATCCTCTTGACATATTGAGGCTGTGTTACTGATAAACAATTGATGTTTGTGTTCTTCTTTTCAGTCCCAGATAGTCTGTTTTCAAAAATTACCGTGTTCCGCTCATGTTTTCGAAAACAGACCATTTCTAGTTCTCTTCGAGTTGAGAGACCTCGAGATCGAGGTTCACTCAGCCTGCAATGAGTAGTGGATCCGTCAAAGAAACGGTATCGGTTACTGTTCCCCGACTTAAGTCAGGCTAAATACGGATATTGCCATCGCCACCAAGTGTCCTCAGTACTGGAAACCCGTGATCAGCAGTGTCTTCCACTTTACTTACTGAACGCCTTTAACTTTACTTTTCCCTTTAGATAGTCTGTTTTCATTTTCAGAGTGACGGTACATAGATTTCCGTGTTTTCTCCATGTTTTTGGAAACAGTCCGTGTCTAGACCTATTCAAAATCGCTCACAATCAGAGCACGATGTACCCAATGGAATTCCGGCTATGAAAATGCGTTGCCGCTGAAAGTTGCTTGAAGTTTTTGGTTTTTTCCTTTGGAAAGTTTCTCATTGTGACAATAGAAAACATGCCAGATTAACAGTTTATTGATGGATAATTCATTATTGGTTTCGATTTATAGAAACCTTCCGTTTGTTCGTTACCCTCCCAGGGCACCGGCCACCGCACCAATACCGCTAATTGGAGGAGGCAACGCCGAAAAGATATCGGTCTGTAATAAATTGTGAATACTTGAAGGGCTACCAAAAAATTATCTTACATAAGGAGCCAACGGATTGCCGCTATCGAAGCCTCCAACAGAAGCAGCAAAGCCTGTGGAGAACACGGTGGCGAAGATGACGAGAATGGCCAGGAACAACTTCATTTTCTGGAAATTCGAGAGTTAGAAAGGGAAGTGGAATGGGTTGATGGATCCAGTGCTTGACAGTCACTTTTTATACCCTAAAAACTGACAGTGATGTTTGAAACACTCCCACATAAAAATGGAATTTCTGTATTATGGAAAACATGTTTTTCATGTCGCTCATTGTTCAGGATACTGTAGATGTGATCACACCTCATTCGAGCAGACATTCCAACGGAAAACATCCAAGGATTCCAGTAATCTCTGTCAGGATTTTTGTCTGTACGCCCCCTCCTCCTTCTTTGAAATGATACTGTAACCGCATTCAAGCCCGCCAAATAATGAAACAGACATTCCGATGAAAAACATGTTTTTCATCTGTGATTCCGGAAGTCTCGTGTCTCTGTCAGTTTTTCGGCTAAAAACGTGACTCTCACTATCAAACATCATCCTTGAATATCCAGAAAATGAAACTGCTCCTTGCCATCTGCACCATCTTCGTCCTGGCTTCCATGGCTGTCTGTGATTCTGTCAGCGAGGTGAAACATCTGCTCCTCGACCTTGTCCATATCATTCTATCGTCTGAGATATTCAAACTTGCTTCGTGATAACTATCAGAAACTTTGAAAATTATTGCAGACATTGATAAACGAAGCGAATGTCACAGGTCTGCCAGTCACTGTTACTGTCCCATCGATTACTCTTCCACCTGTCTGAATTCCAGGGATCTCTTTCAGTTTTTAGGCACATAATCCACCGTTTGTTACTCCAATTCCATGACGAATAGCTTTCCGGAAAGTTAAGTAGCGCTTGTGGTTATTGTCTTTTCAAAAGTTTCTCATTGTGACAATAGAAATGATGTCAGACAAAAACGAACAGTTTATTCTTCAGTAATGAATAAATATTGGTTTCGATTCAATGAAAACCTTCTCTTTGTTAGTCACGGAAGAGTTGGAACGGAAACGGACGGGACAGTGACTCCTGGGAGGGATGGAAGACCAGATGGGACAGTGACCGGAATAGATTTCAGTATAGGCTTAACCCGCAAATGATCAAGTCCGAGTTGAGCAAACAACGGCTCGAAGACTGAGGCCTGTGATAAATTGTGAATACTTGACAAACTACTGAGAAATTATCTCACAACATTGGTGAGCACATCGCTCAGATCGCCTCCAGCCGGAGCAGCAAAGCCAGTGGAGAACACGGCAAAGATGGCGAGAATGGCCAGGAACAACTTCATTTTCTGGGAATTCGAGAGTTTTAAAGAGAAGTGAATGGATTGATGGATAGCTCCGATGCTTGACGGTCACTTTTTATACCTGAAAAACTGACAGAGTCACTTCCAAAATCGTATATTCCGTATTATTGAAAACATGTTTTTTGTGTCGCTCGCTTTTCGATCAGCTCTATCATTGTCCAGGATACTGTAGATGTGATCATAGCTCAATCGAACAGACATTCCATCGGAAAACATGTTTTCTGTACATTTCGAGTATAAAAGCTGACTGTCAAGCACCAAAACGCTCGTTAAATATCCAGAAAATGAAGTTGCTCCTTGTCCTTCTCTCCATCTTCGCCCTGACTTCCGTGGCTGTCTGTGATCCTGTAGATGCCATAGATTCCCAGCCAATCCACCTTATTGATCCCACTGCACCAATTAAGGTATTTACATGTGTTCAAAGTCCTTCAATCCTTCGAATCTTCAGGGACTTCCACCAGTTTTGCAAGGCGGTAGCGTGGAGACGATAGCAAAGCTACATGACTTCATAGTCACTGCTCCAGTCAAAGGTTTCCCTACTCTTCCGCCAATTTTCTTCTAAATGTTTTGGAACTAGAACTTTCTTTGTGAAGTTCTTTCGTTTGGGATCGATCAATAAAAAGTTATCGGGCAGTTGACTTCATGCTTTTTTGCCTTTTTTTATTTGAATATTCAAAATTGATTGTGAAACCAACCTAATTGTAAGAGGATGGATAATTCCGACATCTGCTGACACCTACGTGGTAATGTCTTGATGTCCGAAGTATCGATTTAGCTTAACTTAGCATAACTTCAGTTCTGGAATGAGCCATACCGTACTCCCAGCACTGTGTTTTGTTTGTTGTTCCTTTGGATAGAGATCACTGGAATCCAGGCACTTTCCAGAACAGTCAACTCGGACATGGTACTGTGCTTGATCAGAGCACAGTATCATGCTTAAAAACTATAGATGTCTGCTGCCCCGGATGTTGTCTGGATTCCGGTGGAATGTTTCTGTAACTGTAAATGCAATAAAGCTTACCAAATAACAGACATCATAGGAACAGAAATCCGACATTCCGACGCAAAACATGTTTTGAAAAATATGATTCCTGCAGTGTCTGTGTCCGTTTTTAGGGTATAAAAAGTGACTGTCAAGCACCAGAACTATCCTTGCATTTCCAAAAAATAAATGAAGTTGCTCCTTGTCATTTGCACCATCTTCGCCCTGGCTTCCGTGGCTGTCTGTGATTTTAGAAATGATCGGGAAAAGCAGGTCATTCGGTTAATTTTGCAAGCTCGGGTATTCAAATCTGTTTAAAATCCTTCAATGCAACTGCTAATTTTCAGCACGGTTGGGCAGCTTTGGTTAAACGTGTAGAGGCAATGGCTACAACGCGTCTTCCATGGATTGCTTCTCTACCAAGTATTACCGTTGAGGCTTCGGAACAAACTTTCTAACGTTTCTTTTGGGATTAATAAAAAGTTATCGAACAGTTGAATATTTGTTGATTTTTTCTTTTTATCTGAATTTTTCGAAATTCTCGAAACCTAGGCTGCTCAGCAGGTCCCGCAACGACTTCAGCTAGTTTAGACAACTGTTTAGGTAGCACTGGGACTCTTTCACTGACGTGAGACACTCAACTCCATACCACCTCGCCACGTTGTCTGATTATGACAGTTTTCAGAGTATCAGAAGTGATTCCAAAAGTCATCTAGTATGTCTCTCAACTCTGAGATCTGAGAATTCGCAATTTCCACGAAGTTTCGAAACGTCAGTCAAAGTGCTTCATTTTTCGTTTTTTTTTTCGTCTAATCGCTCGGAATTCGGCACATACGTTGAGTACCGGCGCCTCCATGTTTTGAAAACAGTCAGCGTCTGGAAAAATGTTGATCAGAGCAGAGCACCATGTGAAAAATAAAAACTATAGACGTCTGCTGCCCCGGATGTTGTCTGGGTTCCAGTGAAATGCTACTGTAACTGTAACTGCAATCAAGCTCACCGAATAATGGAACAGACATCAGACATTCCGACGGAAAACATGTTTTGAAAAAATGTGATTCCGGAAGTGTCTGTGTCCGTTTTTCGGGTATATAAAGTGATTTTCAAACACTGGCACCATCCTCAATTTCCAGAAAATGAAGTTGCTCCTTGTCCTACTCTCCGTCTTCGCCCTGGTTCCCGTGGCTGTCTGTTATTATGCTAGAGCTAAAGTGATGATCCTTCCGCCATTTCTATATGTAATACCAAAGGTATTCAAATCTGTTTTGAATCTTTTTCAATGCAACTTTCAATTTTTAGCAACGTGTGGATGCTTCGATTAAAACGCAAAGTCTGGATGCTTCGATTTTTGCAAAATATGCCGCAGCAATGTCTACAACCCGTCTTCCATGGATTGCTTCTCTACCAAATATTACCGCTGAGGCTTCGGAACAAACTTTCTAAAGTTTTATTTGGGGATTGATAAAAAGTTATCGGGCAGTTCGTTTGTTGATTTTCTTTTTCTTTTTGTGACAAAGAGACGTGTGTAGCACTGAAATTTGCGGAGGGACTCTCTCAACGAGGCACTCAACTGCATACCTTGCCACCTTGTCTGATTTTGAGAGTTCTCAGTGTTTCAGAAGCACCTTTTTGTCAAGATTAAACTGAAAATTGATAAATAGATTGTTATAGGTTTTTCATTGATACAGATAGCTGATGGAAAATCTTACATCGGATCTTCAGGATTGACTGGGAGATTTGGGGCAGTGACCTGAAGGGCGACTGTACCGGGGCGAACTCCAGCAAGAAGTTTTTCAATTGTTGCAAGAACATGATTGAGGTGTTTCAGGATAGATTCGGTTACCGAAAAATATTGATAACGAGTCAAGGAATTATGGTACAGTAGATGCAAACTCACAGTTACTCGGCAAAACGCTGTTGAGTCAGGACTGAAATATGCCTGGCATAGACAAGGTTTACATCAGAACTGATTTAGATTTTTGTTCTATTCTGGGCTTAGATAAGAACTAAGTCAGGACTAGACCGGAGAGTTTTGCAAAAAAAAAGCATGGAGAACGATTAGGTCAGGATTGCTTCAAAAACGTCCACTAAACTAGTCGGACCCAACAGCGATATGCCGAGTACGTTCTCATTAATCGCAGCACTGAAAGCCATGGAAGCGAGGGCTTTAGGATGCAAATGACAAGGAAGGTCTTCATTTTACACATTCTGATTCTGATTTCGACTGACAGAGATTGCTGGAATCCAGAGACTTCTGACAACAACACTTATTTGAAATTGTATAACTACACAATGGTTTTGGTTATTGTTGAAATTTGACTGTAACTGCAATCAAAGCACATCGATATAATGGAAACAGACATCCCAACATGTTTTTCATATGCGATTCTGGAAGTGTTTTTGTCTATTTTCGGATATAAAAAACGACTGTCAAGTCACTTCTAACGCTTGAATTTCCAGAAAATGAAGTTGCTCCTTGCCATCTGCACCATCTTCGCCCTGGCTTCCATGGCTGTCTGCGATCCTACAGCGGACGCGAACGCCCAGATCCTTCTGCTTCTGTACTCCATTCTATCTTCTGAAGTATTCAAATACGTTTGAAGACCTTCAATATAACTGTTAATTTTCAGGATCTTGAAATAGCCTTGCAGGAGTTCAGGAACAGTTCAGCTGTTACAGGTCTTCCTGTTCCCGACGATCTACGTGGATTTTTCACCCCATCGATTCCTTTTCCACCAACTATTTCCTAGATTATTTCATTTCATTTCGGATCAATAAACAATTATCAGGCAGTTCATTTGTCATTTTTTCTTTGAATTTCTGAAGCCTTGTGAAGCCAACGGCTGCGGCTTACGGTGACAGTAACCCAGTTATTCTTGGTCATTCAAATTTACTTCATTTTTCGAGTGATTTTCGGTTTTCAGTGTGACAAAATTACGTCTGGTATAGAATAAACACACCATGATGCGGTTGCGAAGTGTCGCCCGACATGGAATTGCCAAAATAGATTGGGTCACTGCTGATGGTGGTATTGTCCGGTACCGTAAAAAATACATGTTGCAAATAGCGGTTGCGAAACGTCGTGGCAGTCAAAATAGATTGGGTGCCAAGTTAATTATCAAATTTTGAGTAAGCAGAAGCCCAAAAACGGACCTATAGTGCTGCAGATGATAAGAACTTGTCTTATCTCTCTAATCAGTTGTGTTTGATATGTGACAATTGCGAAATGACAACTTTATTGAAAAATCAATGAATTCTTGGAACAACAAGATGAAAGAAAAATCACATTGCGCTCGAGGAACTATCGATCGATGGGTGAGAAGATAACTGAAGAATTGTAGATTGTGCGAGAACGATTTGCTCATGAAAAGAACAAAAAAACTTACACCGCCAAGCATATTTACGAGCAGCTTTAAAATCACAGAAAGTAAACCCTTATCCTGAAATTATAATCATCAACAAGGCTTTGCAGAACCGCGGCGCGGCCGCAACGCGGTGTTACTTCCTCGGTAGCGGTTGGTTGCCTAGACGTTGCCTACCCGTTACCTACTCCTTGGCCAGCTAACTTCTAGACAAGGGGTAGGTAACGGCTGGTCTAGGATCACACCTAGTCTAGTACTGATCTACCCGTTACCTAGCCGTTACCTAGCCGTTACTTACTCTTTGGACAGCCATTGACCTTATATTTCCGGTAACTTCTAGGCAAGGAGTAGGTAACCGTTTCCTACGGCTCAACATGGTACCTTACCTCATCCAAAACCTCATCAACCACATCTTCAGTTCCAGATCCTTCGACCGAATCGCCCAAAGCCACCATGGAGAAAACGGCGGAGACGAGGAAGAAAACGATGAGAAACGAGTTCATTTTTCAGTGAAAAAATGGTACATTTTCTTTCCAAAACTTCCTATTTATGAGAGAGGTGAGCTTGATGGACTGTTTTCGAAAACACTTCATCGATTCCATTGTATTTTTTGTTCTCTGCCGGATTGTGAAAATACGGAAGTTTTTGGTGTTTTTGAGCAAAGCACAATCAACTTAACTTCCGCATGGTTCCTCATGTAACGTTTCGCAACTCAAAGTTATAGAGGGAAAACAAATTGAGCAACAAAAAAAGGAAATTTCAAGTTGCGAAACGTTACAGTTGAAAGATACCGCGACGCGACACGCAACGCGCGGGTTTCGCCAAGTTGTTATGCTATGCGCCTTTAAAACGGCGTACGTACTGTTTGAAAGCGCTTAGCAACCAAAAATTGCTCCGAGAGTTGCGGCGCGTTGCGTGTCGCGTCGCGGCTTGCGTTTTCTTTTTGTAGACATTCGTCCACATGGTTGCTCTATGATCCATTAAAAGTGGGCGTCCGGGCGAAAACATGCACAAAGCTTTTCAATCTCATTGTACAGGCTCGGTGTTTTCGAAAACAGACTGTCTGGATATATTGAAAGAGGAACAAAAATTTAGATGAATATGAATGTTGTTGTTATGCTTTGGAGCCTATTTTTCATTGTCAGTTAGTTTCCCTGTATAAAAGGGGCTGGCCAATCAACCCACCTACTCCAGTACCATTTCCTGAAAATGAATCGTCTCTTCGTCATCTTCGCAATCTTCGCCGTGGTCTCCACTGCCATTGCTGATTCAAGTGATGCTCTCGGCGGTTTTGTAAGCTTACTTGCTTTGATCTTCACAGTTTTGCAATTTCTTTCCAGCAGAACCAACTGGCTCATCCGTTGCAATGTGTGATTCAATGTTTTGGAGGCAGCGCCCCACCAGCAACTGTTGAGCCAGTTGCCACCACTGCCTCACATCACTCACCAATCCGAACAACCCCAGCTGCGCCCATCGAGTCTACCATTAGCATTGACGAGTGAACACATCAGTCTGCATGGTACTGATGCTATCCATCTGTTACCAAAGTATCTTTTCATCAATAAAGTTAAATATCTGGCAAACAACATTGATTGGATTTTTTTCTCAATTGGAGCAGTAGGATAGTCGTTTTAAGGAGGGGGCGCCCTAATCATTTTCAAAAACATGACTATCCTAAGTCTGTTTCGGTTGCCAGATAGTAATTTTGTTGATTAGTCGATCCGTAATTCGCCGTCTTAACCCGGATCACAGTTCTCCAGGTTGAGCGATCTCTTGTTAAGCATGTCCAGTGGTCCAGCAGTTTGTTGTTGTTGTCCCGGATGTCCCGGACAGATTAATGAGTTCAACTCAACGCATATACAGTCTCACAAAAAGAAGTTCAACAAATCAACTGCCCGATAACTTTTTATTATATCAATCCCGAATGAAACTCCGAATCACAAATTGTCACAATCAAAGTTCAAGTCTAGTTCAGTTTCCAAATCTAGGAGGTAGTCGGTGGAAGAGTAATCGATGGGACAGGCAGACCATTGTCATCTGCATTGTCCATCACGTTTTGCAATGATTTTTGAACTTCCTGAAAATAAAAAAGTTCTAATTGTAAGAAGGATTTGTCAGAAGGAACAAATTGGAATACATACATCGAATGATGCAATTGTATGAAGAACATCGGCGACCTTGGTTTCCAAATCGGCTGCAAGATCACAGACTGCCAGGGAGGCCAGGGCGAAGATGGTGTAGATGACGAGGAGAGACTTCATTTTGATTTGGTTGATGGATAGTTCTGGTGCTTACCAGGCCCTTTTATTTCCGAAAAAAGGACAGCGATCTTTCAAACGTGCACTTTCGGAATGGAATAGAATCGGATGACGTTAATAGTCTGGAAAAGGGACAATGACCCAACACAACTTCTCGATTTTTCATCAACTTTACATCAGTGATGTTTGAAACATTCCTATCAAAAAGAAATGGACTATATGGATTACGCAAAACATGTTTTTCGTGTCGCTTGTTTTTTGATCAACTTTACATCAGCATAGTTCAGGATACTGTATATGTGATCACAGCTCACTCGAACAGACATTCCAAAAATATGTCATGTGATCCGATTCAATTCCATTCCGAAAGTTCATTTTTCAAAGATCGCTGCCCTCTTTTTTTCCGGGAACAAAAGGGCCTGGCAAGCAGCAGAACTATCCATCAACCAAATCAAAATGAAGCTGCTCCTTGTCATCTGCACCATCTTCGCCCTGGCCTCCCTGGCAGTCTGTGATATTGCAGCCGATTTGGAAACCAAGGTCGCCGATGTTCTTCATACAATTCTATCGCTTGATGTATGTATTTGCATCTGTTCAAAATCTTTTGCAGAATTTGTAAATTTTCAGGAAGTCCAAACATCATTGCAAAACGTTATGGACAGTGCAGATGACAATGGTCTGCCTGTCCCATCGATTACTCTTCCACCGACTACCTCCTAGATTTGGGAACTGAACTAGACTTGAATTTTGATTTTGACAATTTGTGATTCGGAGTTTCACTTGGGATTGATATAAAAAAAAGTAATCGGGCAGTTGATTTGTTGAACTTCAATTTGTTAAACTGTATATGCGTTGAGTTGAATTCATTAATCTGTCCGGGACATCCGGGACAACGACAACAAACTGCTGGACCACTGGACATGCCTAACAAGAGATCGCTCAACCTGGAGAACTGTGATCCGGGTTAAAATGGCAAATTACGGATCGACTAATCAACAAAATGACTATCTGGCAACCGAAACAGACGTAGGATAATCAGGCAGTTGACCGGTTGAAATTATTTTTGTTAAACTTTTATATGTCTGCTTCTATAGGGTGCCAGTTGCTCTGATCAAGTACAGAGAGTTTCATAAATACTGTTACAAACGGAAACAGGTGGTGTACCACAAGTAAAATGAAGTTTTGTAACAGTACCCTGTTGATGTCACAGGCAAAGTTGTAGATGAATTGAACTCTGGCTGTATCACATAATCTGCGCGCCAACTGCGCCAAAAATAGCGCGTTTCTTGACTCGTTTTTACACTCGAAATCGCTGCCCAAACGAAGGTTGCTGAAATTGAAGTCGAAATTTAAAAATACTAAAATTTTTTCCTAGATGGTACTTTCCTCCTCTGATTGTGAGATCAATTCATTTGCTCGTGTCCGTCCTCCTTTAAGAAAGTTAGTGATCTTCCAATTGCCAGATAGTCATTTTATTGATTATTACAGAAGAATGATTCTTGAACAAAATCAAGCCAACAAGAGTTTCACGAAGAACTCAGTTAGACGGAAAAGGAAGTGCGACAGTGTCCTCTGTGGTAGTTGTTGGAGGCTCCATTGTAGCTGATGGAACGGCAGGGATGTTGCCTCCAAGACATTGCATCACACAGTGTAGCGGATGAGTCTGTTGAACAATGAAGAATAACTGATGATCAGAAAAAGTAATCATACCAGACCGCCGACAGGGTCAGCATTCAAAGCAGCAAAGCTAGTGGAGAAGACGGCAAAGATGGCGAAGATGGTGAAGAGCAACTTCATTTTCTGGCTGGAAATTCCAAAGAGTTAGAAGGGGAAGGAGAAAATGGGTCGATGAATGGATGGTACTAGTGCTTGACCGTCACTTTATATACCCAAACAACTGACAGAGACACTTCCGGAATACTATAGAGTCCTATATGAAAATTGAATTCCTGTGTTATTGAAAACATGTTTTTCGTGTCGCTCATTGTTCAGGTTACTGTAGACGTGATCACAGCTCAATCGAGCAGACATTCCAACGAAAAACATCTATATTTGATTCCGGGTAGTTGTTGTTGCCGTTCGATTCGATTCTATTCAGGAAGTGAATGTTTCAACGTTATTTTTGTTATGGCTCAAATGCAATCAAAGCCCATCGATATAATGGAACAGACGTCCCAACATGTTCTCTTCAAATACGATTCCAGAAGTGTCGTGTCTCTGTTAATCAAACATCAAAACTATCCTTGAATTTCCAGATAATGAAACGGTTTCTTGTCCTGTTCCCCGTCTTCTCCCTGACCGGAAATGGAATTTCACGGTATTATGCAAAACATGTTTTTCCTTTTGTTCAGTCGCTTGTTTTTTGATCAACCAAATGGAACTCTAGACGCGGATATTGATTTTTGATTTTTACCGTGTTTTTGAGTCAATATCTCATTCGAACACTGTTGAAATGCCATCAATGCCCATCGATATAATGAAACAGACATCCCGATGGGAAAACATGTTTTCCATATGTGATTCCGGAAGTGTCTCTTTCAGTTTTTCGAGTAGGAAGTTTGGCACCCCGACGATTTGCTACATTTCCAGAGTTCGCCACTGTAACGTTTCACAAATTGACAGTAGCAACGATAACGTTTCGAAACTCGCCATTTGACAACTGTAACGTTTCAAAACTACATATAACGCTTCGCTACTGTCATGTTTTGCAACTTGCCAGTAACAACTGTAACTTTGACTTTCCAGAAAATGAAGTCCCTCCTTGTCATCTGCACCATCTTTGCTCTGGCTTCCCTGGCAGTCTGTGAATCCGCAGCCGACGTGGCCAACTAGTTCCTCGAGGTTTTCCATGTAATTATATCGTTTGATGTATGTATCCGAATCTGTTCAAAGTTCTTCTTACAAGTAGAATTTGTTAATTTTCAGGAAATTGTGATGTACAATGAAAAGTGATGGACAATGCAGATGTCAATGGTCGTCTGCCAGTGACTGATACCGTCCCATCGATTACTCTTCCACCTACTCTTCCACTACTCCACTACCTCCTAGATTTGGGATCTAGACTTAAACTTTGATTTTGAAAATTTGTGAAATTTAATTTGGGATTGGATTTAATCGATATTCAAATAACAGTTTATTACTCTTCAATTTGACAATGATTTTGTTAGTTTCACATCAAATTTTTAAAAACGCAAAGTTTGCTAGCCGCTGCCAGTATTGTTACTCGTTTTCGTCGCTTGTCCCTCGAAAAAATCGATAATTAGATTGAGGACGAAATCCTGAAAAATGCAACTCTTTATATGGAAAAAAAAACAATTTTCGACACACAAAATCTTGTCCATTTGGGACACAGAGAGCCATGGAGAGCAGGGAGAAAAAAATAAAATTTTTTAGAAACGATAGAATTTTTCTTTTCCCAAAAAAAATGCTTCAAATCGATGTGAAGTTACTGTTCGGAGCGGAGTATCTATTTATGCTCAAAAAAATATGAATCGATTCTGAATAGGACGTTGTTGTTAATATCCAGTTCCTGACACAGTCACTGTTCCCGAAAACATGAGCATAGCCAAAACACGGAAACGATGGTGTTTCCGAAAACAGGACGGGCTGGATGTCTCGATCCATATAGCAAGAAAAAAATGTTGGATGCTAGATAACTATTTTATTGATTTTGTAAATATCTTGGAACTTGACCAGTACCAGCAGACTGGTTTGTTCATTTGACAATCAAATATGGTACGGGTGCTTTGGATGGGACAGTTAGATTAGGTTAGAAATTAGGAAGCACTTTCGCTTTCTCAAATTCTACCTACCGCTGTGACCATTTTCAACCAACCAAATCTAAATGTTCTGGAGACCAAATTGTAAAACACTTCCCTTGTAAGGGTATATTTGTGTTAAGGTGAGGAGAATTTCCGTAGTAGTGTATTATGCCAGATAACTAATTTATTGATTTGATTCGTTCAAATTGGAATTGGAAATAAAATTCAAATTCAAGTTCAAATTCAATGATTACAAGCATTAATTGAAACATCGGCCTGGCACGTTCATTCGAATATGCTAACGGTAGCCGGTTTGTCGGTAGTTTTGGTCAAAAAATTGTGGGAAAGTGATGGAAGGTAGTTGGTGATGGGAAAGTCGGCCACGTAGTTCCGGTCAAAAAAGGGGGGAGAGTGATGCGAGGAGTTGTTGATGGGAAAGTCGGCCAGGTAGTTCCAGTTGGCGGGAGAGATGGAGTTGTTGATGGGAAAGTCGGCCAGGTAGTTCCAGTTGGCGGGAGAGATGGAGTTGTTGATGGGAAAGTCGGCCAGGTAGTTCCAGTTGGCGGGAGAGATGGAGCGGTGGTGGTACGTGGGCTCGAATTGTGAGGAGTGGTTGATCGACGAGTAGGATACGGCCGCATAGTGGTGGTTGACGGATGAGGCGGAGCAGTAGCAGCAGTCGGAGTTGATGTTGCGGGTGGGACAGTGTCATGGTGTGTTGTCGCGCATTTGGTGGTGGTATGGAATGTGGCTTCGACCTGTGATAAGGGAAAGATTTTATGTCAGTCAATATCGATTGAAGAGGACAATGAACTGTCCTGTCTTACACGAAGGTCGAAGAGCACCGCGAGGATTGCGAAGAGATAGAAGAGAATTTTCATTTTCTGAAAGTTCATGAGTTATGTATCTTGGAAACAATGGAAACTGAATAGGTGAGATGGATTCATGGTTTCTGGGTTTTACTTGTCACTTTTTTATACCCAAAGATTGCAACAGGGACTTCCGTCAACAAAATGATCCAGGTTATGCAAATTCTATAAGCACCCTGTTTACCTGCATCATTTCCGTGTTTTCCCATGGAACAGTCTGTGTCTGGAAAAGTTCCTCACCCGGAACCCGATAGAAACTATGGAAATTTGGTGCTTCTGGAATTTCAGCAATTTTAACGTTTTTTGCTACACATAACCGCTTTTGGTAGTCAGGTAATAGGCAGATAACTTTATTATTGATTGGATTTTTTTTGAATTGAACAAAATCAAAAATTAAAATCAATTTCCATTATCTTTAGGAAGACGGAAATGGTTGTGCGACACTGTCTTGTGTGGTAGTTGCAGGTGGGGAAAATTGAGCTAATAGAGAAGGGATGTCAATGCACTTCATCACTGCAGCACATCTCAGAGCTTCTTCTTCTGGTAAATCCGATGCAAAAATCGAGACATACTCCTCTGGTAATTCCTGTTGAAACATAAGGATGTTTTCGATGATCAGAGAAAGTTATCTTACAATATTGTCGATTGCATCGAGCGGATCGACGGCTTCAATTAAATCAGCACTGGCAGTGGAGACCACTGCGAGGATTGTGAAGATGACGAAGAGATTATTCATTTTTTGGAAATGGTACTGGAGTAAGAGTAAGTGGCCAGTCGCTTTTATACCCAGAAGCTGAATAATGAAAAATGGAAAAATAGCTTCAACTCATAACAATATTCATAATTTTTGTTCCTCTTTCAATATATCCAGACAGTCTGTTTTGAAAAACACCTACAGCCACTTGTATTTAATTTTAAAGCCTGTACAATGATATTGAATGGAAATTCAAAGCTTTGTGCATGCATGTTTTCGGAAACAGTCCGTGTCTGGAAAAGGGATAATAACAACAACAAGAACATCTATTCAGAATTAATCAGAGCACAAGGCAATAGGTTCCCGGAAGTTGTCTGTCCGTTATGGGTATAAAAGCCGACTGGAAAGCTCTGAATCCATCTGCCAATTTGTTCCCATTTCTAGCTTTCGAAATTCCAGAAAATGAAGGCTTTCTTTGTCATTTTCGCAATCCTCTCCACTGGTCATGCTGCTCCAAATAAATGTCCCATTCTGTCCAATCTACGATCGGTTTTGGCATATGGAAATATTTTGGTAAGATCGATTTTTGCGATTTTCAATAATTCTTTCTATTTTATTTCAGATCCCTAGGCCGATCTTGGGTAAAATTTGAAAGAATTCTGTTTTTTTTTGCATGTAATCTTCCAGACGATCTTGAAAACATTGAAAATGGAACGGTCCTGTGTGATCCTGCTACCATTGCTGAAGTTGTAAGTTGTTTTGTTTGGATTTTCAATTTGCCTCTGTTTTTTTACAGCTTTCAAAGTTCGTCTGTGGTGAAATATGAAACAATTGCGTCTTTCTTGCATATAATTTTTCAGTTTACCTTATTGATCAACCTCTGAATGGAAATGGCACTGCCCTGTCAAATTGTAAAAAAAAATTAAATGTAAGATAACTTTTTATGATTTTTAGCTGTTTCCATTTTATTATAAATTACATTGTTTCAGGATGCGTATATAGCTGATATGATATTTGTTAAAGGTCTCATAGACATGATTGGGCAAGCACCAAAACAGTTTTTTGACATTGGATTCATATTCACAGCTCTCCAAGAAAATGAAAACATTCAAAACGCTACAAGGCAACTAGTGAACCTTCTTGTCAGATGATAAGCTGTGATTATTGATTTTTCTTGTCACAGCCTACCACTAATACCACTAATACAAGATGACCTACCGACTATTCAACCAGTTCCGTAACAAGATTTTCGAAAAGTTCACATAATTGAAACAACAATTTTTATAAATAAACTGTTTAATTGGGACTTTTCTAGTTTTTCTTTTTGTACAGCGCACTGTGAAAAATCCAAAAACTTCCGAGACATTGATTTCTATAGCGGCAGCAAAGATGCTGAGAGGGGACGAAATTGAGAAGATTCTGGCAGGAAGGAACACAAGTCGGTGGAGTTCCAACGTAAGTTGGAGTATTCTCTGTTTCCTCAAATGTCTGCGTCTCCACAAGTGATCTCACTCTCTCACAATTTGCGCGTCGAGACCCTAGCTGTCCAACCAATATAAAATGTTAATTGGGAATCCACGGTTTGAACTTGTTGCTTTCACAATCAAGTGTTTCTCGTGTTTATTAATAGAAAGTATCGCATCATTCACAACAAAGTGGTGCATATCCATATTTAGTCTGTGGGTTTAGGAGCGCCAACGCCAAAAACAAATATAGCCTGGATATCGAGAAGAGAGTCATTATCGATCAATTCCTAAAACAATGGAATGTCAGCGAAATATGTACACGGTAGTAGATAAAACTCACAAAACCGCTGAAAATATCAGTTGGATCGACGTGTTCGGGTTCAAGTGTAAGAGCCAGGCATGTGGAGAGCACGACGAGGATTGTGAGGATTGGGAGGAGAGCGTTCATTCTCTGGAAATGATACTGGAATAGGGGGCAATAAAAATGGCTTCTGGATTGGAAATCTTTATGACTTCCGTGTTTCGATCCGCCCACATTTTCGACAGCAGTCCGTGTCTGGAAAAGGGATAATAACAACAACATCTATTCGGAATCGATCAGAGCATGGGGCACCAAACAATATGTTTCCCGGAAGTTGTCTGTCCGTTTCGTTTTATTTTCCGAGCATAAAAGCCGACTGGAAAGCTCTGAAGCTAGCCATCTCTTCCAGTACCTGTTCCAGAAAAATGAGCCGTCTCTTCGTCATCTTCGCAATCCTCGTCGTGTTTTCCACTGGCCTTGCTGCTCAAAATGAAAGTAACGATGATGTTATCGACGCATATGTAAGACACCGTTTTGGAATTATCGATTTTTTAAAATTATTTTGTACCAGTTCAAAAATCGTCAGTGGGCCTTCAGTAATTTCACCGTTGTTGTCTCTGACTCTGACACCGTTGCAGCGTCCGCAAATGATACTGCGAATCTTGTAAGATGCCAAATTCATTCCATTGATTACAAATCAAAATCTTTCAGCTGATTGGTGTTGCAAGGACTCTACAAATACCAGTCTTCTTTGGTAATTCTACAGCAATTCCCATTCCACCGATTCCGGAACAACCCAATTAACGGAAAATTTGAATAATTTAAATAAAAATCATCATCATCACTCTTATCATGATTCTTATACAATAACTTTCTTATTCTGTCCGGATGTCCGTTTTACCGTTTGTCCGGACGTTTTCTGTGCGCACTTGACCCGGGGTCACAAAATGGTATTCACGCGGAAATCGATAATTTCCAAGAAAAAGAACACACACCAGCCTGATGCGGCGTAGCCGCACGATCAGTCTGATATTTAAATCGATAATCAATGAACTGTTACATGAAAACTTAAAATTACTGATTTTAATTGGACTAGGATCTGTTTTTCTAACGCTAACAGCTGAATTTGCAGCTTGAACGGCGCCTCTCCTTTGGTCCAGATCAGTGATGCGCGGAATTGCGTATTCCGGGTTCTGTTTCCGGTTTCCGCCTGTTTTTTTGGCTTCCGTTTCAGTTTGTCAAAACGACTTTTACATAGTTTTCTGGGTAACCTATGGTTTTTAACTCGGATTTGATTTCTACATTCACTTGTAGTGGGAAAACTGTTTTTCCGTTTCCGTGTTCCGTTTAGCAAATTTCGACTTCCGTCCAATACTGGTCCAGATACTGGAGATACAGGGTGTCGGAATGTGTCCATATTCTGTCCATGTTTACAAAAACAGTACGTGTCTGAAAACTTTACATAAATGTATCTGTTCAAAGTGTATCAGAGCACAATAGAACCATGGTGCTGGAATGTATCTGAAAATTTCCTTGTTTCCCAGACAGCCTGTTGTGGAAAGCAATCTATGAGAATTTGTGCAATGTTTTTGAATGGATAGCTTCATTCCGGTGCAATATGATTGGAATGCTCCATGACTTCCATGTATCGCCCATGTTTTTGAAAACAGTGCGTGTCTGGAAAACTGATAATAACAACAACATCTATTCAAAATGGATCCCGGAAGTTATCTGTCCGTTTTCTTTTCCAAGTATAAAAGCGACCGACAAAACTCAAAATCTATCCATCTTTTCCAGTACCATTTCCAGAAATATGAGCCCTTTCTTTGTCATTCTCTCTGTCCTGGTAGTACTTTCCATTGGCATGTATATTGATGATCAAAAGGCCGCTATTGCTATCGAGGCATATGTAAGACAATGTTTCGGGATTATCGATTATTTCTATTATTTTATTTTTCACAGAAGAAAAAGAATCTGATGATCTTGGAAAATTTCTTCATGGCCGTCGCAAAGGACAAAAATGATCCTGAGATTCTTGTAAGACACATGCATAGTTTGTCGTGATTGTGATTGTTCTCAATTTTTCATTTACTACAAATCAAAATCTTTCAGCAGATTGGAGCTGCAATGAAGCTACAAAGTCCAATCTTTCGGAATTAATACCACGGAAGTTCCATCGATTCCGAAACAACCGAATAATTGAAATGAACACGTATATTATAATCGATAACCAATGAAATGAACTGTTGCATAATCTGGGATTTCTTTTAATTTGCCGTCTTGTAAAAAACTGAAAAAAAAAATGGAACATCCAACCGTTTCAAAACTGAGGCACCGGAGAGACCCTGTTGGCCGTTGAGTTTGCAGTTCGAACGTCCTCATGTCTGCGTCTCCACAAGCGCGCTCTCTCTCTCAGCTATGTATGCACGTGGCGAGACCCTTGGTCTTTGAAAAAGATAATAAATAATAGTAAAGTTTGAGGTCACTAGAATTCTGCCAATCGACTCGTTTTAAGGTGCTCTCTACCTCATAAAAATTTGAAAAATATCTGAGACTCGACAGTTCTTACAACAACCAAAAAAAAACCCGAATAAAGATTGATCGTGTGCCTCGTTCTTTTTCTGTTTCAAGTATGTATTTGTGAAAAGGCAAATAAAGGCTTATCCGATATTTATATCAGATGACGTGTGTGTGCTAATCGTGTATGAATAACTGCTTTATTGATTCGTAATGATTCAACTGTCGGTTGGTGTCGAACCAAAAACGTCCGGAAAGAGAGGTGCGTAAAATAGGATGGTTCTGTTTGCAACATGAATGACATCGTCAAAGAGTGCATTTACATCCTGGAACATTGAAATGAGTGAAGAGATTACGGTAGACACATGTGCACTCACAACGCCTTCATTTTGCAGGGTATCAATTGGGCTGACTGGTAACTTGGCCGCTTCATCACGAATCACCTGAAAACTAACTGCTGATCTGGCAGGATTACGAACAGAGTTGGTTACAGTAAGTTGCAAAGTTAACGAATCCAGGCCCGCTTTGGAAAAAGCGGGAAATCGAGAATCTTTAAGAAGTAATTGAAGTTTTCTTGAAATTTCCTTAAGGTCTTTGTTGACCTCACTCAAACTCTGGAACATTGCATTGTGGTGAGTCAAGGGATTACGGTAGGTGCGATGCACTTACCGCTTCGTCAATATTGTCTGGATTTTCCGAAAGTTTAGCCAATTTCTCGATGAGCTGAAAAGTAACTGATAATTTAACGCGAGAGCTTTCAATGTTTCGAGTTGATTACAGGCTGATTTGGAACCAATTTATTTGCGATTGAAGGGCCGATAAAACGTGACGATTGGAAGCTGGCACTGGGAATCAGGGTGGCCAAGGTGACGACGAGAAGTGAGTTCATTTCCCGCAGAAGCTATTGGTTGAGGATGCGATCACTGTCAGTTTTTATGCAAAGCGAAAAGGAGGAACAATTGCAGACTCCCAGCCGTATAACTTCCGTGTTTTGTGCATGTTTTTGAAAACAGTCCGTGTCTGGAAATGGGATAATAACAGTATCAGCTATTCAAATTGGATCAGAGCTCAATAGCAACAACACAAGTTTGTTGCCGGGAGTTGATTTTTATCATTTTTTTGTACAAAAGGCAACTGTGAAAGCCAACATCAGTCGGTTCCTGACAATGGAGATCTTTCTCGCCGCTTACATGTGAAATTCTGCGGATGCACATCATATACATACGTACCGAATCTGCGCGACAAGCGTGTGGCAGACTGGGCGCGAATGAAAAAAGCGCGCATCAAGCATGTGACGAGTGCGCGCACGAACGATCCGTTACGTACACGTTCCCTCACTTTCACCCCTTTGTTCCTTTAATTGAAAACGAGAGGAGAGCTGAGTAAAAATCATGGAAATTCACCCACATCGCTAGAGACTTTTCAGTCACTGATTCATCGGAATCGATCATAATCTGCTTTAAATTCGATTTTCAGACAACTATTTTATTGATTCGTTTTGATAATGAATAATTTTGAAAAACCCCTTAAAAAACTATGAAATTGTTGCTGTTTCTTTCGCCAATCCATTCAATATAATCATGGTCTCGTCAAAGATTGCGTTTACATCCTGCAACATTGAAAATGAAATGAGTAGAGAGATTACGGTAGATGTGTGCACTCACAAGGTTTTGCAGGGTACCTAATGGGTTGATTGGTAACTTTGCCGCTTCATTACGAATCTCCTGAAAGCAATATAACTGATAAACTGGCAGGATATCAAACAGAGTTGGTTACGGTAATCTGCGAACTTAACAAATCCCGGGCCGATGAGGGGACAGCAAAAATCAGATCACTAGAAAAATACAAACGTCGAAGTCTTCTCGAAAAATCTTGAAGACCGTCGTTGATTCCATCCAATGTCTGAAAAAAAAATGAGTCAAGGGATTACGGTAGACACGATACTCTTACAGATTCGTCGATAGGAATACCATTGGTTGCATCTTCCGAAAGTTTAGTCAAGTTAGCGATGAGCCCCTGAAAATTTACTGAAATAAGAGATTTTTTGAGTTAATGTTGATTACAGGAAGACTTGGAAAAAGCACTTTCAGGATCTCGGTAGGTATATCGGGAGCAGTTGATGATTGAAAGCTGGCACTGGGAATCAGGCAGGCCAGGATAAAGACAATAAAGGACTTCATTTTTTGTAGAAGGTATTGGTTGAAGATTATTAGGATGCGATCACTGTCAGTTTATATACTCAAAGAACTGAATGTGAGCAAAGCGAAAGGGAGTGACTATTACAGACTGCTAGCCGTATGACTTCCGGGTTTTGTGCATGTTTTCGAAAACAGTACGTGTCTAGAAACGGAAGGATAATAGCAGCAGCATCTAAGTGGATCAAAATCGATCAGAGCACAAAGCACCCAGCAACAAGCTTCCCGGAAGTTGTCTGTCCGTTTTCTTTTCCAAGTATAAAAGTGACCGACAAAACTCAAAATCTATCCATCTTTCCCAGCACCATTTCCAGAAATATGAGCCCTCTCTTTGTCATTCTCTCTGTCCTGGTAGTGCTTTCCATTGGCATGTATATTGATGATCAAAAGGCCGCTATTGCTATCGAGGCATATGTAAGACAATGTTTCGGGATTATCGATTATTTCTATTATTTTATTTTTCACAGAAGAAAAAGAATCTGATGATCTTGGAAAATTTCTTCATGGCCGTCGCAAAGGACAAAAATGATCCTGAGATTCTTGTAAGACACATGCATAGTTTGTCGTGATTGTGATTGTTCTCAATTTTTCATTTACTACAAATCAAAATCTTTCAGAAGATTGGTGCTGCAATGAAGCTACAAAGTCCAGTCTTTCGGACTTGATACCACAGAAGTTCCACCGATTCCAAAACAACCAAATCATTGAAATGAACACGTATATTATACATCAATCGATAATCAATAAACTGTTGCATAATCTTTAATTTGCCTTCTTGTGAAAAAACAGAAAAAATGGAACATCCAACCGTTTCAAAACTTTCGAGATGAGTCATTAAATTCTTCAGCGGCACCGAAGAGACCACGCGTCCTCGTGTCCGAATACAGATTGATTGTGTGCCTTGTTCCTTTTTCTGTTTCAAGTATTTGTGAAGAGGCGTATAAAGTCATTCGGTATTCATATCAGATGACGTGTGTGTACTAATTGTGCATGAATATATGCTCGTATATCGTTCTTATAATATATTCGCGTAAGAATGGAGTATGTCTGTCATTCAGTCGTTCTGTCCGCCGTGAAAAAAGCATTTCATCGTGGCCCTCTTTGCCCTAGGTTGCGCGTGTCTGCCAATACGGTTCATTTTCTACTGTTCTCCCGGACTGACTGCGGCGAAGCCGCAGGATCACGCTGGTTATAAGAATGATGAGCAAGGAAACAGTTGATAATGGCGGGAGGGAATACCCAATTATCAACAGAGCCGATCAAATTCTTTTCAAGTTCTTGGAAATCCAATTAGATTTATTGATTCGTGACGATTCAATATTTGGTTTGTTTCGACGGAAAAACGTCCGGAACAGAGGGACAGTCGGCTAGAGAAGATTAATGATTTGTCAATGCATTCACCATATAAATTGTGTTGTCGAAAGCATTGTTTACATCCTGGAACATTGGACATGATATGAGTAGAGGGATTACGGTAGATGTATGCACTCACAACGCCTTCATATTGAAGTTCATCAATTGGGTTGATTGGTAGTTTTGCCGCTGCATTACGAATATTCTGAAAAAAAAGGAAGGATTTCATTTTCAAGCAGAGTTGGTTACAGTAATCTGCGAAACTAGCCATTTTCGCTCCGATGAGGGAATAAATGGAAGCTGACTATCATCATACAAATCTCCCAGTTTGGCTGAAATATCCGTAAGACCTTCGTTGACTCCATTCAATGTCTGACAAATAAAAAAAAATTCAAGCAAGAGATTACGGTAGATACGAAGCACTCACTGATTGGTCGATAGGAAGACCATTGTTTGCATCTTCCGAAAGTTTAGTCAAATTAGTGATAAGCACCTGACAGTTAACTGATCATTTGAAAAATTTTGCGCATACCGGGATATTTGGAAGCAAGACATCCAGATATCCAGGAGTGCCATCGTCATCTGACGGTTGGAAGCTGGCACTGGGAATCAGGGAGGCCAGGAGAAAGGCGAGGAGGAGCTTCATTTTTGGTAGAAGCTCTTGGTTAAGGATGCGATGATTATCAGTTTTCATACTCAAAACTTTGGATGTAAGCGAAGCGGAAAGGAGGGACTATAACAGATATTTTCAGACTGCCGGCAGGCTGTATGACTTCCGGCATTTGTGCATGTTTTCGAAAACAGTCCGTGTCTGGAAACGGAATAATAGCAACAACACCTATTGGATCAGAGCACAATAGGAACGACAGGTGTTTAGATTCCTGAAGTTGATGATTTCCACTGAAAATGAAACTTCGGATGAGAGAGACCCCGATGTTTCGCAACGCGACGTTTCGCCATTGTAATGTTTCGCAACTGTAACGTTTCGCAACTCCACATGTCAAGACGAATATGTTTTGGCAGAAATTGCGATTTGAAGTTAGAAACAGCATTGTGGGCAGAAAAAAAATCGAGTTGCAAAACGTTACAGTTGCGAAACTTCGCGTTGCAAAACATCGGGGTCTTGGATGAAAAGGTCTTTGTTGCCGTACATATCTGCACCGACAACTTGATCTACCATCAAGATAACTTCTCTGTTCACGTCAGCTTGTCTATGTAATTAGTGTTTTGCAGCTAACTGTGTGCAAGGTCAGCGACTGGCCGGCATCGTAGCTCGGGAAGTTCATAGAAGTAACAGCCACATTGTTTTTGAGCTGATAAACATGTTCAAATGTGCTATAGAGGCTCCAATGGTCTGGCTGCCCAAAAAGTTAAACAAGTGTCCTGTTCGAATTCTGAAAAAAAAAAAGCAAAAACAAAATCTCCTGAAATCTTCAAAAGTTTTTTTTCGCAAGTTCCCGGAAAACACTTGACGGTCAGGGAGAAAAGCATTCATTAAAAGAAAACAATTGTTAGGAGCCAAATAATTTTTTTATAAGAAATTTTTCGATTTCGGTATAATGCTCAAGTATATTTGTCTCCTTACAATTAATTGCTGGCTCTGACATGGATGATATCATCGGCAGCGGCAATGACTTGGTCAAAGAGTGCGTTTACATCCTGGAACATTGAAATGAGTGAAGAGATTACGGTAGATGTGTGAACTCACAACGCCTTGATTTCGCAGGGTATCAATCGGGTTGATTGGTAACTTTGCCGCTTGATCACGAATCGCCTGAAAACATAGTAACTGTTGATGCGGCAGGGTTGGTTTAGAACAGAGTTGGTTACATTGAGTTGCGAAGTTAACAAGTCCAGGCCGGCGTCGGAAAAAGAATAAAGTCGAGAGTTATCAAGAATGTTTTGCAGTTTTTTCGAAATATCCTTAAGATCTTGGTTGACTTCATTCAAACTCTGGAACATTGCATTGTGGTGAGTCAAGCAAAAGATTACGGTAGACACGATACATTTACCGCTTCGGTAATATTGTTTGGATTTTCCGAGAGCTTAGTCAGTTTCTCGATGAGCTGAAAATTAAAAAATTAATTGAGAGCTTTCAATTTTTCGAGTTGATTACAGGCTGAGTTGGAACAAACATGTTCAGGAGTGAAGGAACGATGAAACCTGAAGCTGTCGATTGAAAACTGGCACTGGGAATCAGGGAGGCCAGGATCAAGGCGAAGAGGGGCTTCATTTTTGGCAACAACTATTGGTTAAGGATGCGTAATCACTGTCAGTTTTGATACTCAAAAACTGGATGTAAAGGAAGCGAAAGGGAGGGACTAAAACAGACTCTCAGCTGTATGACTTCCGGGTTTTGTGCATGTTTTCGAAAACAGTCCGTGTCTAGAAAAAGAAGAATTATAGCAACGATAGTATCTATTCAAAATGGATCAGAGCACAATAGCAATAACATAATTTTGTTGACGGAAGTTGATTTTATCAATTTTTGGGTACAAAAGTCAGGCGCCAGTGAAACCGAAAGTGATAAGAAATGCGGAGGATGTACCTACCATATCTGCGTGTGGCAGCCTGGACGCGAATGGAAAGAAGAATCGTGCACGTAACGAGTACACCCATGACTGGAAAAATTCTGTGAAAAAACGACCATCAATTTTGGGATTCTCGATTGTATTTTAGCGCGCGCAGCTGCACAAAACACTGAACAGTCACTGTAGCTGACGGATCGCTGCAATTTTCCGTTTCATGATCTGCTTTATTTTCGTTTGCCAGACAACGATTTTCAGCTTCTAAAATTAGAAAATGGTTTCTGGGAGTGGTCTCCAAAAGTTTTCTTTGTTTTCAAGCTCCCGGAAAATCTTTGGTGAGAAGTATTTATGTGTTAACCGACCATGAATAACTGATTCATTGATTTGTGACGATTCAATATTTGATTAGTTTTGATGGGAGAACTGCTCAAAAAAGTGTTCCAAAGAGGTCACAATCGGCTTAAAAACTCGATTAAAAATTTAGCGGCAATTTAGTCACACGCTCGATGAAATCGTCGAAAATTGTGTTTACATCCTGAAATTAAAAATGAAGTCAGTGAAATGAACGGATTACGGTATAATAGATGTGCACACTCACAACGCCTTGATTTTGCAGGACATCAAACGGGTTAGTTGATAATGTTGCCGCTTTGACACGAATATCCTGAAAACTAACTGTTGATCTGGCAGGGTTTCAAACAGAATTTGTTACAGCAAGCTGCTTAATTAGTAGATACATATCCACTGAGGTATTGAATGCAATCAAATCATTAGAATACAAATGATCCAGTCTGGTCGTAGTATCCTTCAACTTTGCGCTGATTGCATTCAAACTCTGAAACATTGGAATGAGTCAGGCAAGAGATTACGGTAGATACGATACACTCACAGACTCGTCGATGGGAAGACCATTGCTTGCATCTTCCAAAAGTTTTGTCAAATCAGTGATAAGACCCTGAAAATCAATTGATAACTTCAGAGGTTTTTCAGTTGATTACAGGAAGACTTGGAAAAATAAGATCCAGGAACACGTCAGTATCAACGGGAGCAGCGTCTGATATTAGGAAGCTGGCACTGGGAATCAGGGAAGCCAGGATGAAGACAACAAAGGACTTCATTTTGCGCAGAAGGTATTGGTGAAGAATGATAAGGATGCGATAACTGACAGCTTTTATGCTCAAAAACTGATGTAAGCGAAGCGGAGGGGAGGGACTATAACAAACTCCCAGCTGCATGACTTCCGGGTTTTGTGCATGTTTTCGAAAACAGTTCGTGTCTGGAAAAGGATGGATAATAACAATAACATCTATTCAAAGTGGATCAGAACACACTAGCAATAACATAATTTTTTGCCGGTAGTTGATTTTATCAGTTTTTGGGTACCAAAGGTGCCAGTGCCAGTGAAAGCCAAAATCAGTGGATTCCCGAAAATGAAGACTTTTCTTGCCATTCACATAAGAAATGCGGCGGATGCACATTCGATACGTACCATGTCTGCGTGTGGGTGGCCTGGACGTGAATGAAAAGAAGCCCGTATTGTGCACGTATTGAGTACAACCACGACTCATCCGTTTTTCCATTTTCTCTCACCACCGCTATTTTGTCCCGTTAATTGAAATCGAGAGGCTGAATAAAAATCACCAAAATCCGAGAAAATCTAGGAGACATTCAGTGAAAAACGATCATCGATTTTGGGATTCTCGGCCCTCTCGTTACGTAAACGTTTCATTTGCTCTGAGTTGGACGAAACACTGAACAGTCACTGTAGCCGGATGACCGTTTACGTTCTTCAATCCAGCCGACAGCACTATTCTATCTTGGGGGTTTTATTGGCAGAGGTCGGTCCCCGCCCGAAAAATGCTGTCATCATTAGAAAAGACGATCAGGTTGAAAAGTATTCATTGAAAAACAATTGTTAGGATCCAAATAAATGTTTTGTTGATTGCGAGTCTGATAATTTTCTGAATTATGTTGATTTTGGAATGATCCTCAAGTATACATATTTGTCTCCTTAATTGCTGAGTCTTTGATGAATAACTCCATCGGCAGCAGCAATGACATCGTCAAAGAGTTGGTTTACATCCTGGAACATAACAATGATTTAAGAGATTAGATTATGGTAGATGTGTGCACTCACAATGCTTTCATTTCGAAGTGTATCAATTGGGTTGATAGGTAATTTTGCCGCTTCATCACGAATTTCCTAAAAACAGTGTAACTGTTGATTTGGCAGGGCAGAGTTTAGAACAGAGTTGGTTACAGTAAGTTGTGAAGTTAGCAAGTCCAGGCCCGCGTCGGAAAAAGAATAAAGTCGAGAGTTATCAAGAATATTTTGCAGTTTTTTCGAAATATCCTCAAGATATTCATTGACTTCATTCAAACTCTGCAACATTGCATTGTGGTGAGTCAAGGAAGAGATTACGGTAGATACAATACACTTACCGTTTCGGCAATATCAATATTGCTTGGATTTTCCGAAAGCTTAGTCAATTTATCGATGAGCTGAAAGTTAACTGATACTTTCATGTGAGAGCTTTCAATATTTCGAGTTGCTTACAGGCTGAGTTGGAACAAACATGTTCAGGAGTGAAGGAACGATGAAACCTGAAGCTGTCGATTGAAAATTGGCACTGGTAATCAGGGAGGCCAGGATCAAGGCGAAGAGGGGCTTCATTTTTGGCAACAACTATTGGTTAAGGATGCGATCACTGTCAGTTGTTATACTCAAAAAACTGAATGTAAGCAAAGCGAAAAGGAGGAACTATAGCAGACTCCCAGCCGTATGACTTCCGTGTTTTCGAAAATAGTCCGTGTCTGGAAACGGGATAATAGCAGCAACATCTATTGGATCAGAGCACAATAGAACCGACAGATGTTTAGATGCCGGAAGTTGCTTGAATTCCCCTGAAATTTCAGAAAAAGAAAGCATGCATTTTGGTTCTGATCTCTCAATCCGATCAACAAAACTGTTGCTGGTACGTTCAAAATCTCCTGTGAAAAGTGTTGGTGCCGTATTTGCAGCGGGTCTGCAAATAAGAAAACATGATCATTTCCTTGAAAGACGTGTAATTCGGCTGTGAATCGTTCCGGACTCTGAATTTGCAGTTCGAAAAGCACCTCTCTACAGTCTCCGTTCGCAATCTCACTATCGCACACTTTTTTAGCCGATCCCGAATTTTTGCTAGCTACCAATCTGAATTGACTTGTGAACAGTATTAACCGTGCATTGAATAACAATTTTATTGATTTGTGCTGATTCAATTTTCTACTGGTTACCATGGAAAAACGTCCGGAAAGACAGGTGCAAAAAGTAGGATGCTCTTTTCGGCAATAAACATGGCGTCGTTAAAAATTTCGTTTACATCCTAAAGAACATTAAAATGAGTGAAGAGATAAGATTATGGTAGATGCGTGCACTCACAACGCCTTGATTTTGCAGGGTATCAATCGGGTTGATTGGTAATGTTGCCGCTTTTTCACGAATTTCCTGAAAACAATGTGACTATTGATTTGGCAGGGCTTAGAACAGAGTTGGTTACATTAAGTTGCGAAGTTAACGAATCCAGGCCCTCTTGGGAAACACCAATGAGTCGAGAATTTTTATAAAATTCTTGAAGTATGCTTGTAATATCCTTAAGATCTTCGTTGACTTCATTCAAACTCTGGAACATTGGGTTGAGTCAAGAGATTACGGTAGGTACGATAAGCTCACCGTTTTGTCAATAGGAAGTCCATTGATTGCATCTTCCGAAAGTTTCGTCAATTTTTCGATGAGCTGAAAATTACCTGATAATTTAATGTAAGAGCTTGCGATTTTTGGATTTGATTGATTACAGGCTGATTCGGAAAAAAAATCATTTAGGAATAAAGACCCGACGAAATCTGACGGTTGGAGACTGGCACCGGGAATCAGAGAGGCAAGGATGAAGACGAAGCGGGGCTTCATTTTCGGTAGAAGCTATTGGTTAAGGATGTGCAATCACTGTCAGTTTTTATACTCCAAAACTGGATGAAAGCAAAGCGAAAGGGAGGGACTATAGCAGACTCCCATTTGTTTATCTTCCGGGTTTTGTGCATGTTTTTGACATCTATTGAGAATGGATCAGAGCACACTAGCAATAACATAATTTTGTTGCCGGAAGTTGATTTTATCAGTTTTTGGGTACAAAAGCCCGCGCCAATGAAATCGAACATCAGTCGTTTCCTGACAATGAAGACGGCGGATGTACATTGGATACGTACCATATCTGCGTGTGGCAGCCTGGACGAAAGTGAAAAGAATCGTGAATCGTGCACGTACCGCTGCACAGAACAAGTCACTGTAGCCGGAGGATTGCTTCAATTTTCCTTTTTTCGATCCTTTTTCGTGCCCTAAAAAGCTTGCTCGCCCAGGCCGTGCCACTTTGTCACATTGTCAGAGAGTCTCACAGTCGCTGAACCATCTGAATTGAATCCGATCCTAATCTGCTTTATTTTCGATGGTCAGTATCTCTGTATTAACAGTGCATGAATAACAGGTTTATTGATTCGTGACGATTCAATAAGAAGAGGTCACAATCGGCTTAAAAATTTGGTCAATAATTTAACGGCAACGAAGTCACACGTTCGATGAAATCGTCGAAGATTTTGTTTGCGTCCTGAAATTAAAAATGAAACAGTGAAGTGAAAAGAGTACGGTATAATAGATGTGAATACTCACAACGCCTTGATTTCGCAGGACATCAAACGGGTTGATTGGTAATCTTGCCGCTTTTTTACGAATATTCTGAAAACTAGCTGCTGATCTGGCAGAATTTCGAAAAGAGTTGCTTACAGCAAGCTGCCTAATTAAAGGATTCAGATCCACTGAGGAATTAGATGAAATTAAGTCTTCAGAATACAAATATTCCAGTTTTCTCGTAGTAATCTTAAGCTCTGCGCTGGTTGCATTCAAACTCTGCAACATTGGAATGAGTCAGGCAAGAGATTACGATAGGAACGATACACTCACAGATTCGTCGATTGGAAGGCCATTGCTTGCATCTTCCGAAAGTTTAGTCAAACCATTGATAAGCCCCTGGAAATTAATTGATAATTGAAGTGAGAGCTTCTTGAGTTGATTACAGGAAGATTTGGAAGCAGCACATTTAGGAACACGGTAGTTTCAACGGGATCATCATCTGACAGTAGGAGGCTGGCACTGGGAATCAGGGAGGCCAGGATGAAGACAAAGAGGGACTTCATTTTCCGCAGGAGGTATTGGTTAAGGATGTGATTACTGGCAGTTTTTATACTCAAAAACCGAATGTGAGCAAAGCGAAAGGGAGGGACTATAATAGACTCCCAGGTGTATGACTTCCGGGTTTTGTGCATGTTTTTGAAAACAGTACGTGTCTGGGAAAGGAATGATAATAGCTACGACATCTATTCAAAGTGAATCAGAGCACAATAGGAACTATAGATGTTTGGTTGCCGGAAGTTGCTCGATTTTCACTGAAACTTTCCAGAGTTAAAGAAGACATTCATTTTGTTTCACTTCTCTCAATTCATAAAAAAAGCTGTTGCTTGCACGTTCAAAATGTGCTCAAAAACGTGTTGGTGCCGTACATATTTGCACCGTCAAACACGTTTCAAGTTGATCTACCATGAAGACAACGTCTCTGTGGGGTTGTACAATGTTGTGTTTTGAGACTGACCGGCATGCAGACCGAATTTGAACCGTTTATGGGCTATTGTATCTTTGGAAGTTCTCGGAAAGTAACAGCCGCCTAGTTTTTAAGCAAAGAGCCATGCCCAAGTGGGCTTAATTGTAAGAGGTTGCAAAGGTTGGACGCCCGAAAAGTTAAGCTAGTGAAGAGAGAAAAGTGTCTTGTTCGAGTTTTGAGGCATCGGAAAGGCATCGAAAGACTCCGAATGTTTTTTGTTTCAAGGTTCCGGAAAATCCACTCTTTATTGCAGTGTGAGCAGTATTAATGTATAAACCATGCATGAATATTTAACTGATTTATTGATTCGTAATGATTCATTATGTGGTTTGTTTTGATGGAAAAACGTCCGGAAGAGGTGACAGTCGGTAGAGGAGATTAATAATGACCAATAGGCAATTCATCAATTAAAAAAATGGTGAAGTCAAAGACTTCGTTTACATCCTGGAACATTGAAAATGAAATGAGTGAAGAGATTACGGTAGAGGTGTACACTCACAAAGCCTTGATTTTGCAGGGTATCAATCGGGTTGATTGGTAATGTTGCCGCTTTTTTACGAATATCCTGAAAACAAAGTAACTGTTGATTTGGCTGGATTTCAAACAGAGTTGGTTACAGTAAGCTGCATTGACAGCCAGTCTCTCTCCAATACGGGAACAAATTGAATAGTCCTATCATTAAAATGTCTAATTTTGCCTGTAATATCCCTAAGCCCTGCGCTGACTTCATTCAAGCTCTGCAACATTGTAATGGGTCAAGCAAGAGATTACGGTAGGTACAATACACTCACAGATTCGTCGATTAGAAGACCATTGGTTGCATCTTCCGAAAGCTTAGTCAAATTGTTGACAAGGTCCTGATTGGAAATTGAAGTGAGAGCTTTTTGAGTTGATTACAGGAAAATCTGGAAGCAACATATTTAAGACCTTGAAAGTGTCATCGTAAGCAACTGGCGATTGAAGACTGGCACTAGGAATCAGGGAGGCCAGGATGAAGACGAAGAGGGACTTCATTTTCGGTAGAAGCTATTGGTTAAAGATGTGATGACTATCAGTTTTTATACTCAAAGAACTGGATGTAAGCGAAGCGGAAGGAGGGAATATAGCAGACTGCCAGTTGTATGTATGACTTCCGGGTTTTGTGCATGTTTTCGAAAACAGTCCGTGTCTAGGTTTTTGTGTCTGTCAGCTCATTGTTAGACAGCCTGAACATTTCTGTTAGAATCAGTGTTTTGAGTATTAATACTGACAGTGATTGCATCCTTAACCAATAATTGTCGCCGAAAATGAAGTCCCTCCTCGTCTTCATCCTGGCCTCCCTGATTCCCAGTGCCAGCTTGCAACCGTCAGATGATCCCTTTGATCCTGTCCTGTTTGTGAATGGGTTGATTCCAAATATTCCTGTAAACAACTCACAATCAAAACGCTCTCATTTCAATTATCAGTTAATTTCCAGGAGCTCACTAATAAATTAGCTAAACTTTCGGAAAACCCAGGCAATATTGACGAATTTGTAAGCGTATCGTATTACAAGATTCAAACGAAGTGGCAAAGTGCTCAATTCGGTGTCTCGGCGGGTCCCGTTAGGGAATCGGTTACAGTACGACATTTTTCGTCGGCGCGAAAAAATATTTTCGAATTGTTTTTCACGCCATCGATACTGTACTCGATTCCTCAGGGGGACCCGCCGATAAGTTGAATTACGGACTTTGCCACTTCGTTTGAATCTTGTGATATCTACCGTAATCTCTTGCTTGACTCAATCCAATGTTTCAGACATTGAATGCAATCAACGAGGAGCTCAAGGATATTTCAGGCAAATTGCGCATTTGGTATTCTACTAGTCTGCTTCCAGATAGTTTCGGATCAGCCGTCAATTTGTTGTCTTCACAGCTCACTGTAACCAACTTTGCTCGTAATCCTACCAAATCAACAGTTCTTTAATTTCCAGGAACTTCGTAACGAAACTGCAAAACTAGCGAGCAACCCAATTGATGGCCTGCAAAATGAAGTCGCTGTAAGTGCACACATCTACCGTCACCTCTTCACTCATTTCAATTGATTTTCAATTCCAGGATTTGAACGCAGCTATTGATCAGGTTATGAATGTTGTGAATGGATTGCCGACAGGTTTTTAATCTTCTCCACCGACTGTCACCTCTTCGGCCCTCTCTTTCTCAACATTTTTTCCATTAAAATGAACCAATCACGATTCCATAAAGCAGTTATGCATGCACGGCTAATACATATTATCCGTTTTCTAAACGGTGACCGTTCAGTATGCAGTTCGAACGTGACCTCTCGGTGTCTCTATATATCTCCGTCTCCACCCGCGCTCTCACTCTCTCACACGCTGCCATCTAGCTGACGTGGCGGGGCCCATTCCACATGGCGTAGCTCAACTGTCATCATTTGAAAAACGAATAATAAACTCTGCTCCCCGACTTCTTGGCAAATTCAGGATCGCCTAGCCTGGAATCTATCATGCATAAACCGTTTTAATATTTTGATTTCAAGACGACTTTATTTATTCGATCAACTTTTATCTTCAATTATTCGGAAAGAGAGTTCCAAAAATCAAAAGATGGTTGTTGGAAGTGGTGACACAGTCTGGTTGCACGAGCACAATGAGTTAGTAGCGCAGTCTATGCTGTCAATAGTTTTAAGTAAAGCTTCCTGAAAATCAACGTATCATTTGGAGGAGGATTCAAAACATTGATTACACTAACTGTAAGATCATTTCTCAATTGTGCGGACTGGCAAAGAGTCAGACCGCTTAATTGCAAATACGTAGCAACTATTCCGATTGTTTGTTTTGCAAACTCCTGAACATTTAACATGAGTAAAAGGGGGTTGCGGTAGGTGAACTTACAAGGTTTTCTTCAGCGGGGTCCGAAAGTTCACAAGTTGGAGAACCGAAAGCTATGGAGATCAATATGGCGCAAATGGCAAGGAACAACTTCATTTTCTGAAAAAAAAAACTTATGAAATTGAATCTTGTTCCGCGTTTTCAGTTTCACAGTCGCTTTTGTACCCGAAAACACAGGCAGCCGTCACTAGACGTCCATTGCTCGCCTCGTGCTTTGATCCAGACAGAATACGTGTTATGGTAGCATATTATCCCGTTCCCAGACACAGACTGTATCCGAAAACATGAGCAAAACACGATAGGGAAACAATGCGAAACAATGATTTGAACAACTCTGGATATTGTGTTGGTCGGGTATAAAAAGTGACTAGTAGAATCTAGAAACTCACTATCCACCCCACCTCCCCTTCAGTTTGATTGTGAACGTAAACTAACTGATAACCTTTCAGAAAATGAACATTCTCTTCTATCTCTTCGCATTTCTCGCGGTGCTCTTTTCCCTTCATGTAAGATAGATTGTTGTGCTTGGGGAATCATGCTGCTTTTATTACAGGTTGATGGCGCAAACCAAACTACTGTCTACCCATATCCAACAACTACCAGAGCTTACCCCTATAATACCACTACTACCCACTACCCCTATAATACCTCCACTACTCACTACCCATATAGCTCTACTACCCACTACCCCTACAACACCACTACTACCCGCTACCCCTATAGCTCTACTACTACTCATTACCCATATACCTCTACTACTACTCACTACCCCTATAACACCACTACCCACTACCCATATACCTCTACTACTCACTACCCCTATAATACCACTACTACTCACTACCCCTATAGCTCTACTACTCATTATCCATATAACACTACTACTCACTACCCCTATAACACCACTACCCACTACCCCTATAATACCACTACTGCTCACTACCCCTATAACAGTACCACTACTCACTACCCATATAATACCACTACCCACGACCCCTATACCTCTACCACTCACTACCCATATAATACTACCACTCACTACCCCTATAACACTACTACTCATTATCCATATAACACTACTACTCACTACCCCTATAACACCACTACCCACTACCCCTATAATACCACTACTGCTCACTACCCCTATAACAGTACCACTACTCACTACCCATATAATACCACTACCCACGACCCCTATACCTCTACCACTCACTACCCATATAATACTACCACTCACTACCCCTATAACACTACTACTACTCATTATCCCTATAGCTCTACTACCCACTATCCTTATAACACTACTACTCCTCACTACTCGTCAATCCAAACTACCGCCAAGCCGTATTCCACCACCAAACTCGCTTGATCCCCCGGCCTGCTGGAACTGGTGTTCCAAGTTCCTCGAGCTTCAAATTTCCAAAATGTTTAATCAATAAATTAGTTATCTGGCATACTTTGCGCAAAAACTATTCGCATTGCCAGAGATTTAAGGTCACTGGTCTGGTTTAAGGTGAAGCCAAAGAAATTTTAATACTACTTCCAGAATCATAAGTGACGGCGAAATATGCGGTCTCGATAGCGGCGGATTTGCTGTTCGGCGTGATTGAAAATGATTTTCAAAGCAGATGGGTTGGTTATTGATTGTGAGTTCAAGTTGAAACCATTCATCCTGACAGTCGGAAAATTATTGTTCTTCAAGGACAGACTGTTGAGTAGTGTAATAGGAAAGCATAGATTTTTGGAATGACAACTACGAACTGGGGGTGGATGCTCCAGGGCTACGCACAAAATGACTGTAGGTGGTTGTGGAAATATGTTGTTTTCATCAACAGACTCTTGTCAGGAATGACAACCAACTCCTCATTGCAAGACACTAGGCATACCTACTGCAAGTTTTACAAGTGTAAGCTTGAGAAAAGCGTGACACCCGACTGTAAAAGTACAAAATCAAAATTTTTGAAAATTTGCCAGATAAAAAGTTTATTTTGATGGTTGCGGTCACATTTCAAACATCAAACATCCCAATGAAAAGTTATGGAGCAGGTGGAATGGCTGGTGCAGCATTGCCAAGTAAAGCAAGTACCATGTCAGCGAGTGCATTCTGTAATGAAATCGAAATGAAGCTCAACTCAACGATGTTATGCGTTCGTGGATTCTACCGTAGTAGTAAAAAGAACAAAGTCGTGGCGGGATTTGCGCCGCGTTTGAAATCTCAACTCTGACGATCTCAGGAACGCATAATAACAAAAAGCTATCTTACAACTGAAACCAAATTATCCTCAAGTTCAGCTGGAGCAGCAAGGGCAGTGGAGAGCACGGCGAAGATGGCGAGAAGAAGGAAGAGAGGGTTCATTTTCTGAAAATTCGAAGAGTTGGAAGTGGAAGTGGAAGTGGAAGTGGAAGTGGAAGTGACTGATAGATTCAGAGCTTCCAATTCGCTTTATATACCCAGCAGACTGTCATGTGACTGGGCTTTGATCCATTTTGAATAGATGTTATCGTTATTATCCTTTTTCCAGACACGGACTGTAATCGGAAACATGAAGGGGGGGGGACGAAACGCGGAAGTCATGAAGCTATACATTCAATTGCATTGTACCATCAAGTGGGCGTCTGTTTTGGCTCAACAGACGATAACATGATCAGGGCGAAACACGGAAGTAATGGAGCTTTTCATCTATGTATGTACATTCAATCCTATGGTACAGGCTCCACTAGAGACGATAGAATACAAGTGGGCGTCTGTTTTTCCACAACGGACTGTCTGGGTGTTGAAAGAGGATCCATTATATGAATATTGTTATGAGTTGAAGCCAGTTTTCATTGTTAGTTTCTGGGTATAAAAGCGAATCCTCGCCGTGGTCTTCCCTGCCCTCGCTTTTCCAATTGCAGGCATCGATACGACTGATTTGATCCCCAATCTTGTAAGTTTTGGATCTTCGACTATTATCATTTTACCAGCGTGAACCTGCGGCGTCGCCGCACTCAGACTGAGGAGAACGAACCGCTCACTCGGGAAAGGTAACCGAATGGGCAGACCCCGGAACCCCCTCTTTCCTGTCGGTTGCGGAGGCACTATTTATAAATACCATGCGTGTCTGCCCATTCGGTTCATTTTCCCCAAAGTCCTGAATGCGGCGAAGCCGCAAGGTCAGGCTGGTTATAAGAATTATTACTAAGGTTTTGCAGGGTCTTGGGCTTCCATCTCTTCCATCTCTTCCGACTTTGCCACCTGTCCCAGTCACTGTCCCAATTCTTCCAGATCTTGGTGCAACTGTGCAGGAGATCGTCAACAGTGTCCCAGGGTTTTAATAACTTACTGGACAATGTCGAAAAATGAATTGTTCATTAAATAAATGCATCACAAAAAATCAAAAAAACATCTTTGTTAAATGGCATAGATCGCGACGCAACCGCAACGCGACAATGTCCATTTTATTATTACTTATAGATATAGGTAGTCGACTCCACATCTAGACACAATACTATTCAACACAGCCATAACATGACAACTCTAAAAAATCAAAATCAAAATAAATCGATAATCAGCTAACTTGAATAACTTTACTACCGCTTCGTGTCGCCGGAACTCCGCTCTTTTTCACCAACGCTCTCGTCACCACAATGCCTTCCAGAGTGTAGCCGATGAGTCGAATCGCCGCGTTTAAGGGACCTATTTGTTCGAAATCGTAGTCCATGTATTTGGCGATTACGGTGAGGGGGATGAAGTCGAAAAGGGCGATGATGAGGATGTCGATTAGGGCAAGACGGTTGGCCTGGAAGTTGTGTGTTGGAAGTGCGACGTTTCGCAACCACGATATATCGAAAGCGCGAAAGTTTAGTAGAGCCACGACGTTTCGCAACTACGTCATCTTCAAATTGCGAAATTTCAAAACCCCGACGTTTCGCAACCGTGACATTGCACAACAACATTGTCTTGAAATCACGACGGTTCGCAACCACGACACTTCGCAACCATCTAGAAACTGCGACGTTTCGCAACCGTGGCAGTTTGAAACCGCCACATATTGCAATTGTGACATTTCGCAACCCTCAACCTTGGGAACCGCGACATTTCGCAACCACGACGTTTCGAAACCGCCGAAGTTCAGTACCCCGACATTTCGCAACCCTACAACCGACCCTAACAAAATTCGAGTTCCTCGGCCCCTTGGCACACTTCTTCCACAACAAAAGCTTGGTCATCATCAAAACGGAAACAGCGCCAGTCGACAGCAACAAGGTCTGAATTGTCTTATCAGCAATTCCTTATCACTAACTGCAACACCAACCTGTTCAAGTATCACCCAATACCCAATATAACACATGTCATTGATGCATTTGAAGCCGAGGCATCGGGGCGGAACGATCAACTGATAACCACAGATAAGCCAAAGAACGGAACTATCGAAGATAAGGTAGGCGAACACTGATAAGATAATCGGCCGATTGGAGACTTTCCGTCGATGGATATGGTACTTGATGGGGACATAAACTGCCAGTGTTCGATCAATAGTGATGAGCAGTACCATGATGGCTCGGATCGGCATCATACTGACACTGGGGAAGTTGATAAGGAAGGTGATAAGAGGGATGGTGGAGTGGATGTCGAGGAAGTGAAGGAGGATGAACAGTTGGTAGCTGGCATCTGGAACGGTTTGATTTTGGTGGAAGTTTGGGGGGAAATTTAGGGGGGGGGCTTACTTGAGAAACATAGGAAGACATCGATGAGGAATCTGGCGTAGAATAGGGAGAGTTCGTCTGATCTTTTGATTTTTTTAGATCTGAAATTTGAAATCGAATTCGCAGGTTTCGGGGTTCGACGAGTTGTGATCCTAGGTCAGCCGTTACCTAATCCTTATCTAGACCTTGAACAGCCACCACGTTTCGAAACTATGACGATTCGCAACTGTGGCTGTTTTGAACTATGCTACAACGTTTCGCAACCAAGGCCATTGACATACATTTTGTTATTGCAACATTCTGCATCCACGACGTTTCGCAACCAATAACAGCACATTTTGAAACGGTGACTACTTGGAACTACGACATTTCGCAACTGTGGCTACTCTGAACTATACTGCGACGTTTCGCAACCAAGGCCATCGAAATTTCGAAACTACAATATACCGCGACGTTTCGCAACCGCATAATCTCAAAAATGTGGACATTTAGAACTACGACGTTTCGCAACCATCAAACTTTGAAATAAGGACTATTTGGAACTAAGATCTACTCCTAGGTTAGCCGTTACCCACCTCTAATCTAAACCTTGCCTACTCCTTACCTAATCCTTACCTATGCCTTACCTAGAAGCTACCTACCCCTAGATGAGCCGTTCCATTGCCATCCTCTGACCCTCCCGCTGTTTCTATTCCCCCCCCCCCCAAACTCACACAAAAATCATAAAAAGCAATCGAACATTGATGGAAAAAGCGACAATATCGAATGTGAGAGCAGTGGAAGCGGTGAGAATAGCCACCCAGACCATGTGGAATGAGCAGGGAAAGGGGGAATGTTTTTGAAAAAGGAAATCAAGAAGAGAAACTAATTAGTCTCGTTTTTCGCAGAAACAAAGAAAAACAAAATCAGAATTTTGGAATTCCGGAGAAAAATTGGACAGGTGGAAAGGAGAAAACACTACTGGGAACATGGCCAAGATTCGGGTTTCTTTGGCTTTTCAAGGGAACGGGGTTGAAAATTAGACAGCTCAAAACTACGACATTTCGCAACCAAAGACATCGATATTTCCGCTCTGCTATACTTTGCAACCGCGACGTTTCGCAACAATCAAACTTTGAAACTTCGATTATGCTTAACTACAACAATTTGCAACTACGACGTTTCGCAACCAAGACCATCCACACTTTGGAATTACGACATTTCACAACCACGACGTTTCGCAACCATTAAGTTTTGACCCTGAGAGTTAGAAATTGCCGATGTCTAGGTAAAAGAGGTTGGTAACGTCTAGATCAGAGGTAGGCAACGGCTAGGTAAGGATTTGGTAAGGAGTAGTGATTCAACCAGATTCAGTTGAAAGACGTCGGTCAAAAACTATCAAAAAACACCAGAAAACTAGTTTATTGATTCGGGAAAAGCAATTAATGTCACCCCGACGTTTCGCAACTCGGCGAATCGCCGTATTCAGGCTGCAATGTCAGTAACTGGTGGTCTCAGAGTCATCTTGGTGATCGGAGGAACACGAGTCGGCTGAGGAGCAATTTTCGAATCGTCATGAGTGAAAGCCGGTTGATGAGTGGCCGGGCCAGCAGTTATTGGGCCAATTGGCTTCTGAAACCAATTATCGACTGATTTCACCTAATTTTATCGATTGATCAACTCACATGAGTCGGTTGGGGAGCACAGAAAACCATGGAAAGCAGGACGAGGAAGACGATGAACGACTTCATCTTTTTTTGAGGGGAATGGATGGTATGCAGGGGTTTTATACACCCTGAAGGGATGGAATTTACATAATCAGAGGAAGCGGAAGTTGGGAAAAGGGAACGGCGAATGGAATGGAATGGAGAGATCAGAAACACCGACTGCAAACGGAAAATTGACTTCCGTGTTTTGCGTCAGTTTTCAGTTTCGAAAACAGAGAGGAACTGTGGCAACGTTTTGCAACCGAAACAACCGAAATTTCCAAACGCCGACTTTCCACAACGTTTCGAAACCATCCAGTTTGGAAGCTGACATGAGACAATACGGATATACGACGTTTCGCAACCTCCCAAAACATCCTTCATTTGCCAAAAACAATGTCACCTCACCCCTTATCTCGAACCCCGACGTTTCGCAACTTGCTGGACCTCCTGTTTTTCATACTGTTTTGCGTTTTGCATGAAACTTCCACGGTTGCGAAACGTCGGGCTCCTGACAATGAGTGCCTCTTCAGACATGCAAATCCGTCTGTTTTTTCCCCACTTCCACTTCCTCTGATTATGCAGATTCCAGACCTTCAGGAGTATATAAAAACACTGAAAATCATCCATTCCCTTCAAAAAATATGAAGTCGTTCATCGTCTTCCTCGCCCTGTTTTCCATGGTTTTCTGTGCTCCTCAACCGACTCATGTGAGTTGACCAATCGATAAAATTAGGTGAAATCAATCGATAATTGTTTTCAGAAGCCAATTGGCCCAATAACTGCTCGTCCGGCAACTCTTCAACCGGCTTTCACTCATGACGACTCGAAAATTGCTCCTCAGCCGACTCGTGTTCCATATCCGCCTCATCCGATTACCAAGATGACTCTGAGACCACCAGTTACTGACATTGCAGCTTGAATTACGCCGTTTCGCCAAGTTGCGAAACGTCGGGGTGACATTAATCGCTTTCTCCAAATCAATAAACTAGTTTTCTGGCTTTTTTTTTGATAATTTTTACGCTTTCGCTCGACTATTTTCATCGGAAGAGTCAGTCTTATTCCTTGGTCAGCCTTTGGGGGCAAGTGTTCAACAAGGCTTAGGTAACGGCTGACCTAGTCGTTACCTAATCCTTGTCTAGCCAAGTTGTCACCCAGACACTGGCCATCAACTGACTCTTCGACTATTCGCCGCGTACACCAAACTACTGCTTGCCCAGGATCTACTCCTTGACCAACTCCTTGAATCGTTCACTTTAACTGATACTGATTGTGAGAAAGTTGGGTCGGCCAAATGGCAAGATCCTCCACCAGGGCATTTGTGACACTGATGGGGGTGTAATGGAGTCGAAAGAACACAGTGTTAATTCAAGAACGATTATTTGCGAAAAGAAACAGCTTCATGTTCTGGAAACATTGAATTGAAGAGTTGCGAAACGTTGGGGTCCCAAAAGTTTGCAAGTTTGCAGTGAACAGACAACTTTCATATGTTCCTCATGTTCCGCAACCCTTGGAATAACCGGAACAGTGACATCTAACAGAAACATCTGACCCGACGTTTCGCAACCTGAAGTAAGAAGAGTTTCCAATAGAGTGAGCTGCAAGTTAACAGTTTTATTCTCGAACGAAAACTGACGATGACAATCGTTTTCTGTGGACGAATAAAAGTTAGGAAGTGAAGGTTTTAACGGTTAGCGGGGAGAAACATTGATCAGCATCAAATCCAGTTCCATCAGGGTTTATCCGGAACGACGAGTAGTTGCTGGTGGGTACAGGGTTTTACCGCCTGGAAAAGTCGCCGGGGGACTCTGGAAAACGATGAACTGATTAGTTGTTAATCGAAATGATGTGGTCACCTGAGTGGTAGCCGAGAAGACCACGGAGAGCATGGCGAGCACGGCGAAGACGGCCAGGTAGAGCTTCATTTTCTGGAAATATTGGATGTTAGAGGAGAACTGATGGGATGGACTGACTTCCGACTGTTCGAGAAATGCTTTTATAGCCCGAAAAGCCTGACTGTTTTGGAAAACAGGAAATCAGTCTGTCTGGAATCCTGTTTTTGATTCGATTCGATCCGATCCGATCCTATTCCATAATATCAAGCTGTGCCACAGAAAAGTGTTGAATTGCCCACTTTTTCAATTTTTTGTTATATTTTTTGTGATTCAGACTTCGATTTTGATTTCTAGTCAAATTCCAATAAAAATTCCAAAAAATGTTTTCGAAAACAGTCAGTCTAAACAACAGGGAACTCCAGAAAAAACACGGAAGTTGTCGATAATCCGGGGACCGGAACTTCCGCCTTTCACTGTATAAAAGTCACTGTGCAAACTGTCGAGTATCAGTTCCTTTTCTCATAGTTTTGAGCTTTGAGGACCCCGACGTTTCGCAACTAGTCAGGCTGTCAGAAATCAGTCTGCCAACCCAACAACCAACTACCAACTTTCGAACCTAACTTCTTTCTTTTCTCAAATCAAAGTCACTGTTCACTGTTCACTGCTCCAACCTTAACAACCACCGCGACACTTCGCAACTACTCAATTCAATTCAATGTTTTCAGAAAATGAAGCTCTACCTGGCCATTTTTGCCTTCCTCGCCATGCTCTCCGTGGTCTTCTCGGCTACCACTCAGGTGACCGAATCAATAGATCAATAACTCATCATTTCATTGTTTTCCAGCGTCCTCCGGTAACTTTCATCGACGGAACACGCCCGTCCCTCCATCAAATACTCGCCCAACTTCTGGATAAACCCTTATAGAAATGGATTTGCTGATCAATGTTTCTCCCTGCTAACCGTTAAAACCATTACCTTCTAACTTTTAATCGTCCACAAAAAATGATTGTCATCATCATTTTTCGTTCGAGAATAAAACTGTTAACTTGCAGTTTACTATATTGAAAACTAGCGTTACTCATGGTTGCGAAACGTCGGGTCAGATGTTTCGGTTAGATGTTACACGTTTCACGTCGAGGTAGCCCAAGAGAAGAGAAATTTGACTTTTTGCAAAAGTTAGGCCACTCACGTAAATTTACCCGTGAGCTCGAAATAAATTGTCATTTCCAGTACTTTTCACGTGAGTGGCCTAACTTTTACAGATAGAAAATTTCTCTTCCTTTGGGCTACCTCGTCGTGTAACGTGTAATACCACTGTTCCAAAACAATTTTACAAGGTTGCGAAACGTCGGAGTGCGTTGTACTTGTTTCCAATAACTTTGAAAACCCCGACGTTTCGCAACTAGAATCCACTTCCCGGTTGGTTGTGTGTTTTCGAGTTTGAAGCCCGCCTTTCCGTCTGAATTTCCGTCTCGATAAATAACAACTAATTATTTTCTTTTTCTGATTATCAGAACGCACCCATATTTTTCCGATACATTTTCAAAACATCCTCTTCAGTCCATTTTCTTTTCCCATGGCTTGGCTGGCTGTCATCGTTGCTTCCATTGCTTTCTCATTCGATATTATCTGTTTCCTAATCAATATTCGGTTGATTTTTCTGATTTTTGTGTGAGTTTTCATGGTTTCAAGAGGGAAACGTTGACTAGCCGGTAGGTAACGTCTAGGTCAGAGGTAGCCAACGACTAGGCTAGGAGTGGACCCCTAGTAACTGGCGTTGGTAGGTAACGGTTGGGTAAGGCATAGGTAAGGTCTGACCTATGGATAGGTAACGTTTAGGTCAGAGGTTGGTTGAAAAACTGTTGGAAAAATGGTACATATAACTGCTGAGACATGCTTAGGTAAGGTCTGACCTAGGTAACGCCTTTCCTAGAATCAGAGGCTGCTCACTCACAATCACAACTCGACTTGTCGCTGGGAAAGGAACGAGAAACGAGACTAATTGTTTTTGCTTTTTTTCTTCCAATTTTTTCAATCTTCCCTCCAAAACATTCCCTAGTCATTTCACATGGTCTGGCTGGCTATTCTCGTTGCTTCCACTGCTCTGATATTTGATATCATCTCTTTTTCGATCAGTTTTCGATTGATTTTTAGGATTTTTGTGTGAGTAACTTTTAGGCAAGGATTAGACAACCTAGGATCACAAATCGTTTAGCTGAACCCTGCAAATTCCATTTTCAGATCGAAAGAAATCAAAAGACTAGACGAACTTTCGCTATTCTACGCCAGAATTTTCATCGATGTGATCCTATGTCTCTCAAGTATGTAAACCCCTCCCCCCCTCCCCCCATTACCCCTCCATAATTCAACCCAAATCAATCCAATCATTCCAGACTCCGGCTACCAACTGTGCATCCTGCTCCACTTCCTTGACATCCACTCCACCATTCCTCTTATCTCTTTCCTTATCAATTACCCCAGTATCAGTATGATGCCGCTGAGAACCATCATGGTACTTCTTATCACTACTGATCGAACATTGGCGGTTTATGTCCCTATCAAGCACCATATTCATCGACGGAAAGTTTCGAATCAACTGATAATTCTGTCAGTTTTCGGCGGGTATTCCATCGTTGACAGTTCCGTTCTTTGGATCTTCTGTGCCCATCAGTTGATCGTTCCGCCCCGATGCATCGCTTTTAAATGCATCAATGACATGTGCTATATGGGGTACTGGTTGGTTATTGAACAGGTAGTAATCAGTACTTAGTAGACCCCGACGTTTCGCAACCGAACATTCCTTAGGTACTGTACCTGACAACTGGAACTGTCTCGTTCCTAATGGTTATGCGACTTTTGCTATGGAAGAAATGTGCCAAAGGGAATGGACCGTCGAACTCGAGTTTCAAGAAGGTTTTAAAAAATACGATGGTTGCGAAACGTCGCATATACTATTTCAGGCCAACCGTCTGGCCCTTATCGACATCCTTATTATCTCTCTCTTCGACTTCATCCCCGTATCGATTCTCTCGAGGAACATGAACTATGATATGGATCAAGTTGGTCCGCTGACCGGAGCGATTCGAGCCATTGGCTACACGTTGGAAGGCATTCTGGTGACGAGAGCATTGGTGAAACAAAGTGGAAAGACTGGAACTGGGAGTAACAGCAAATGCGGTCCGGTTAAGTGATTATCGATTGATTTTTAATCATTCTTATAATACAAAAGAGAAATCATTCTTATAATACAAAAGAGAAAGGGAGTACATCTGTCATTCGTTCATTCTGTCCGCAATGGTTAAGAATAGGCGACGGCGCCCATTTCGCCGTCCCTGATTGGTGTCGGCCGCGGCCCGAGTATAAATAGCGCGTGCCCGGTTCAATTACCCAATTGCAAAAATCAAAGTGTAGTATCTGTTCTTATCGTATTAACCTACGGTATGCGCTCGAATGAGTGTAATAAAGGTTATTCGATTTTTGAACCTATTTTTCAACCAAATATCCCGTGTGATACGAATTTTGAAAGCTCTTCGTCTGGAGAGACAAGAAATGTGAACAACTAGCCGAGCGGACCTCCTGTTCAAAAGTTATGAGCGATTGAAGTTGAACATGAGCATAAAATGAAAACTACGGGGTGAATTTTGTTTCTCACTCGAGAAAAATGAAGGGAAGCACGTTTTCTATTTTAATTTCACTGATTAAGCATGATTAGATTAGGAGAAAACGATTTAGCTGAAGTGCGGAGTCGAACTCGCCACTGCGCGCTGCCATCGTTACCCACTAGGCTGTCGACATCCGGTCAGTTTTTCGACCGGGGAACAGGGAGCGAGCAGACTGTTTCTCGCCTCTCGATACCAGTTTTTGGGACTGTTCTTCTGAGATTCAAACGAAGTGACGCACGGCGTGTTGAACGGGTGCAACGACGCTCGACGACCTGCACATCTAACTTTAGGCGGCAATTCAAAAACTGAGTTTTTAGGGATAAACAAGGACTTGAAAAAACGGTTTTTTCTGCATTTTCTTTTCACAACCGCACAATTTCGCCTAAAAAAGTGAAGCATCGGTCACATTTGAACATTTTTTAGGGCAATTATTGATTTTTCGCCGAGTTGTTGAAAAAAAAGTGCAATTTTCGGTGCCGGTGTTTGCAGATTTTACACGAAGATGGCAATGAAAGCGTGCTCTATTGCAAAAATTTAGGATTTTCGGACATTTTTAGGCATTCGCTGCGTAGCGACTCAGTTATTTTTCGATACGGTGTCGTTGCGCCTTTTGTGGAGGGTTTGTTCTCGACAACATGCCGTGTGACGATGTCTGCATGTAGACCGTGTTGACGCTCACACTACGCTTCCACATGTCACAAACTACGGTAACACTCTTTTTGGCTATGCGAAGCATTTTCAATGAATTTTTCGAATTTTGAAAATGAAAATGAGGCAAAGAATTCGAGATTGATTTCCCATTTCACTCAATCCAAAATTAGACTATATCTTTCGCCCTAGAATAAACCGTAAAAGATCTTTCCACCGTATCAAAGAGTAAACTGAAGGTAAAAAAAGTTGATCAGTTTACACATTGATAATTGAAACTTCCAGTCAAGAGTGTGTTTAGTGGTCATATTCGTGCTTGGCCTAAGTTAGGACCCTTCCGGACAGGAGATAATATTTAGCGTTTGTATTGAAGGATGAGTAAACCGGGGTCAAAATATGGGTTCATCGAGTGCCAAGGGTGACGGCTATCAGTTTTCAGTTGGTATTCAATCAGTGAGTGGAAACAGGTACATACCCTTTCTCGCTGTCCCTATTTCGTGTTAGGCACAAAAAACCTTTTACCGAGGTAAAGATTGAAGAGAAATAATCAAAAACTGATTTTGTAAGAGGTCGGAGCCGGGGGAAAACTAAAAAGGCGAAACCTGTAGGCCCAAGAAAAGAAGTTTCAAGCCAGCAGAAAAACCCTTGACACCAATAGGTAGATCAAGAAACGATGTAATTGGGTGTTTAAAATAGATAAGGTTCTCAATCGTGCAACAATTAGCAATCATTCTTATATAATAACTTTCTTATTCTGTCCGGATGTCCGTTTTTCCGTTTTTCCGTTTATCCGTTTTTCCATTTGTCCGGATGTTTTCTGTGCGCACTTT
>LR582996.1:0-11072 GCA_900536345.3 Caenorhabditis sp. 39 LS-2015 | reverse complement strand
AAAAAAAAAAAAAAAAAAAAAAAAAAAAATAAATTTTTAAAAAAAAAAAAAAAAAAAAAAAAAAAAGTAAATAAGGCGGAAGTATGCAAAAAAGCAAAAAAAATCAATAAAAATTTGTGAAAATTTGTGAAAATTGGAGGAAAAAACAATTTTTCAGGAGGGAGCAAAATGCAAAACATTTAAATTTTAAAATTTTCAATTTCGTGGCGGGACCTGATGTCGTGTTTGAATCTCAAAGATTCCTAACTGATTCGCTCATAAACAATCGTCGGAGTTTCCACATTATTCACTTTATAATCGGTTCTATGCAACTGTCCGTTCACAATCGATAAATCCACAGTTCCGAAGAATTTGATCATTTTCAAATGATTGCCGACAAGAGCATCAGCATCGGAAAGACAAATCTTGATAACGATCTTTCTGTTGTACTCGGCTTTTGGGTCAGAACTTCCTTTCCAAAACTCCAGAATTGCGTCATCTTTTCGAACGTATTTACGACAATCTCTGAATTTTTCCGAGTACCATTCCCCGATGATCTCATCGGCAATCGACCGATTCGCTTGAATCGAATTTTTCATTTCAGCCATTTCCTTGCGCATTTCGCGAATTTCCTCCAGAATCGCAAAGTTCACTTGTTGCATTTGCTCCACTTGCTCCCTCAGTTCTCGCGTCTCCCGGTCCTTTTCCTCGTCTCGCTCCTTCATTTCCTCACGAAACTCTCGAAGCTCGCGGAGCATCTCAGAGTTCGTCGCACAGTCCGTGCGTGATCTCTGAAATGAACTGGCCAATTCTATGGTACAGAACATGGAAAAAACACCGATAATCGATACCTTGACTGCCGATTGGTGCATTCTGCTTTTCTCCATCCGAACCTTCTGGAACTCGGCGATCGGATCAAAACGGCTCGAAAAGCTGGAGAAAAGATAAAATCGGCTAGAAAACCAGAAATTAACAATCCAAATCCAACACAACAACGACAGACATAATTCAATTAATTTACAGTGCGTTTTAAGGATTCAAGGCAATTTCGCCGAAATCTCAAATTTTCAAAATAAATATAAATACATACACAATAAATATAATAAATACCAATAATCAGACGCGTCTGTAAGTAAGAACTAGGTCGGTGCGTGTGGCGGCGTCCCTCAGAACCATATGAAGACGTCCGTTCTGGATGAATCGATCGGTGCTCTCGTAGGTCGAATGACTCGGATGCGTCGTTTTCAGGCGATTGCCGATGAGATCCGTGGTGGTGTCGATTTGGCACCGAGCGATGTACTTTCCGCGGCCGTCGTCGATGCATTCGACGAATCCTTCGCCAATTTTGACAAACTTGACGCGATTCCACCGGACATCCGCCTCTCCGTACTTTGACAACAGCTCCCATTCGCCCGGAATCTCCTCAACGATCGGTCGTTCGGGCCGAACCACCACAGTTGGCACTGGTAGAGCTTGTTTCTTGAGATTCTTGTTTTTCGAGACTCCTCCCTTGTTCTCGCGAATTTCTTTCATCAACCCATCCTTCAAACATGCTTTCATAATGATCTTATGTTGCTTCTGCTGCTCTTCCAATTCTTCGATTCTTGCGTAAAGCTCAGAGACTTGTTTGGTAATCGCACTGGTAGCTGAGGGAGAATTCAGCTGAAAATCCGTTTTTGTGGAAGATTTCAGAGTGAATTTTAAAGAAGTCGCTCACGTAATCAAGTCCCTCCTGCAACTTTACCATTGTCGACTTGTACTGCTCGAAAACTTCTATTGGCAAGGTAATAGTGTCGTTTGTCATGGTTAGTAAGGTAAGTTCTGCAAATTTTGGGATCGAATCAATTGAAGTGAAGAAAGGAAAGAACAAAAATTGTATAAAGTGGAACAGATATGCAAATGAATCTCTCGAATCAAAAAATCACAAAGTCAATAAGAAAAAGCGCCGAAAACGTGTTCATAAACGGGAGAACCCTTTCTCTCCTCAAAATATACAAAAATCAAGTTCAAAATATCAAAAATATCGTCAAAAAAGAGCATTAAACATCATGAGCAATCAGCGGCACAAAATACGATCGCTCAATGTGATCCACGTCCGCAGCGACTTTTCCAAGAGTTGCCAGCACTTCCTGCCGACTCTCATCCGATATTCCGTGCATCTTTTCGGCATTCGAGACGGTGTTCTTCATATCGGCGAGAATTTTCCGAAGAATCCGTATTTGGCATCGAAGTTGCTCACGCTGCTCATCGGATGGCGGCTGGGACGACGGATTCTGAAATATCAACGTAAAATGGATTGGTGACAGCTGGGTGAATCGATAAAACCAATTTAATTGACAGACGATTCCAAAATAGGCCGAATTTTGAGGAAATCTGATAAAAATTCGAAATTTGTCAAAACCGCGGCGAGGGAGACGCGGAAAAGCCGAGAATCTGAGCAAAAATTGCATAAAAATAAGGAAAAAGCAGGATTCGTGATGAAAATCTGAAAAAATCCAACAAAAAACAAAAAAACCGGCGATTTTCGTTCAAAAATTGGGAAACTTCTCGAAAAAAAATCAGGGGGCACTTGTCCTCGAGGACTACACGAGCTGTGCATTGGAGCACGTTTGCAGCAAGAGTGACTTTTTTGAATTTAAAAGTGAATTTTCAGACAAAAAATTGAATTTTCTCGTACTTACCTGCAGTACCTGCTGCGCTCCCGTCTGAAGAATATTGAACTCGGCGATCAGATTATTCAGCTGATCGTTCATCTGAAAAAATCGATTGCAGCTGCAGGAATTTGAGAAATCGGATTCGGCAAGAAAAATTAAAATTAAAAATAGGCGAGTTTCGAATGGGAAAAACAATGAAAATTTTTAAAATAGATAATAATTTGGCTCAAAAAACCAATCTGAATAAAAAAAACACAAAATCAGCACGAATTAATGGTATATTTGACATGAAAAGTTCGGTGAATAGAAAATGCTTCCTAAAAATACAAATACATAAATCTGAGCAATTAAGAGTCTATTTAACACGATGATAAATGGTGCGGTACCATTTCCGGTCCTTTTTCTTGTAGATTCTCTGATATAACTGTCCATTCTCAATATAAAGATCGAAACTGTCACTCGACCGCTTAAATTTCAAATGATTCTCGTCGAGAGCCTCCGAAATCGATATCTCGAAACTATGCTGATAGCTATTGTAATTTTCGCTTTTTTTGTACACCACAATTTTTCCGTTTCTCCGCTCGTACTCCACGTATTTTCCGTATCCATCAAAGCCATGCGCTTTCCACTCGCCAATAATCTCATCGGTAATCGGCAGCCTTCTTGCCATGTTCTTGTCCATTTCGGTAAGACTCTCGGATATCTGAACGGAAATCATGACACTTCTGTTAATTGTTCATTGTAAAACCTTTTCCACCGCCTCTGTCATCTTTGCCATATCGCTTTGCAACGCGCTGAGTTTGCCATTGTAGGACAGCCTATTCACACTAATGCTGTTGGAAAATTGACTCTGAAAATAGTTTAAAAGGACTTTGGAACAACGTTGATCAATAGACACCATCAGTCCTGTGATGGAAGCGGCCAGGACTCTCAAAGTATCAGAATTTGTTTTTTCGTTCGCAAGTTCCTCCAGAATCGCCTTGTTTCCCGTCTCCAACTTCTCAAACTTCTTCGTCATCTCACACAGTTCCTCCTTCATTTCTCTCAGCTGACGGTTCTTTTCCTCGTCTCGCTTCTCCATTTCCTGCCGAAACGCTCGAAGTTCCCGGAGCATCTCATAGTTTGTCGGACCTGCCTGAAATCTTTTGAATTTTGCAATCAAAACTCCTTTTAATCCTCACCTTGGGGATCAAATTGTGCATTCCACTAGTTTCAGCTCGAAGCTTCTGGAACTCAGCGATCAGGTCCTTCGGAGTATTGTCAGCCATTTCTGCAAGTCCCTGAACGGTTAGAATTCGAAATTGACAATTAAAGATAAACAATCGGCCTGGAAACCGAGGATAATTATAAAAAAGCGACATAAAATTGGGTAGAAATTGTATTTCATAGTGGCAAGAGATAAATTGAACAAAGTTCAGTTAAAAATACATAAAATCACCGAACTCGCTCGAAAATTTTTGTGAAAGCAACACGTTTTTCCATATTAAGATTTGATCGGTGAAGCTGTCCACCCTTAATAAATAGATCGAACCTATAACAGGTGCTTTCAAATTTCAAGTGATTGTCATCGAGAGGTTTTGAAATCGGGATCTCGATAACCGAGTGATCGTTGTATTCTCTCTCACGAAATCGCAGAAACTCCATAATCATGTCATCTTTCCGCACGTATTTCCGGTAGATTCGAAATTTCTCCGAGTACCACTCGCCAATAATCTCATCGACAATGGAAGGCGGTTCCGGCAATTTCATATCAATTTCGGCAACACGCAGTGACATTTTCGTAATTTCCGACTGCATCTCGCGAAATTGTTGGAGAACCCCCAGAATCACATTGTTTCCCGTCTCCAACTTCTCAACTTTCTTCGTCAATTCCCTCATCTGATTCTCTGATTCTCGTTTCGATTCATCAAACTTCTTCGTCATTTCCTCCCTCATTTCTCTCATCTGCCGGTCCTTTTCCTCGTCTCTCTTCTCCATTTCCTGCCGAAACGCTCGAAGTTCTCGAAGCATCTCATAGTTTGTCGGACTTGCCTGAAATCTTTTTAATTTTGCTATCAAAACTCCTTTTAATCCTCACTTTGGGGATCAAATTGTGCATTCCACTAGTTTCAGCTCGAAGCTTCTGAAACTCAGCGATCAGGTCTTTCGGCGGGTTTTCGGTCATTTCTGCAAGTCCCTGAACTATTAGAATTCGAAATTAACAATAAAAATTAAACATTCGGCTTGAAAACCGATGATAATTATGAAAAAGGCAATACACAAACGGGTAGAAATTGTATTTCAAACTGGGTAGCAACAAATTGAACAAATATCAGTGAAATATGGAATAAAATCACTGAACTCGCTCGTAAATTTTTGTGGAAGTAACACGTTTGTCAATAATATTATCAAGATATGATCGGTGGAGCTGTCCATTCTTGATAGATAGAGTGAAGCTATGATAGATGCTTTCAACTTCCAAATAATTTTCATCGAGAGGTATTGAAATCGGGATCTTGGTAACCAAACCATCGCCGTATTCTTTGCCACGAATTCTCACAAACTCCATAATAATGTCATCCTTTCGTTCGTATTTCCAGTAGATTTGACCTTTCTCCGAGTACCACTCGCCAATAATCTCATCGACAATGGAAGCTGGTTTCGTCATTTTCAAATCTATTTCAGCAACACGCAGTGAAATGTCCGTGATATTCTGGCGAATCTCGTCCAGTTCCTCTTTGATTTCTCTCATCTGACGGTCATTTTCCTCGTCTCTCTTCTCCATCTTCTCAATTTTTTGACGAAGTGCTCGTAGCTCCTTGAGAATCTCGTAGTTCATTGAGCTTCCAGAATCCGCTAGAAGCTTCTGAAACTCAGCGATCAGATCATTCGGAGGGTTATCCGCCATTTCTGCAAGTCCCTTAACGATTAGAATTGAAATTTTGAAATCAACAATCAACGATAACAATTTGGCTTGAAAACCGATCAGAATCGCAAGAAGAACGCAACATTCCGTTAAAATTAAAGATCCTGTATATTTCGAGAAAAAAAAACAAAAAATTTCAGCATTCAGATTCTCAACTATTTCCAGCCTGCTCAAAGCGTTTATAAGTCACTGTGTTCGAGTCCAAGGATTTCTGAAAATATGCCCGATGCAACTGTCCGTCCTTAATGAACAGGTCGACGGTTCCGACAAATTGTCTCGATTTCAAGTGATTATCATCCAGACACTCCGAAATCAACATCTCGGAGCACGCCTCATACTCGCCGCCATCGCTTGCCCAGAATTCCATGATCATGTCATCCTTTCGTTCGTATTTCCAGTAGATTTTCTCCGAGTACCACTCTCCAATAATCTCATCGACAATGGAAGCTGGTTCCGTCATTTTCAAATCAATTTCGGCAACACGCAGTGAAATGTCCGTGATATTCTGGCGAATCTCGCTCAATTCCTCTTTGATTTCTCTCATCTGACGGTCCTTTTCCAAGTCTCTTTTCTCCATTTCCTGCCGAAACGTTCGTAGTTCTTTGAGAATCTCGTAGTTCATTGAGGTGCTGACAGCGTCCGTAAATGGCTTCTAAAATCACTGAATTCATACGATTCAACAGCATTTTACGCCTACCTCGACGATCAGGTTGTGCATTCCATTGGTTTCCGCTCGAAGCTTCTGAAAGTCAGCGATCAGATCATTCGGAGGGTTGTCGCCCATTTCTGCAAGTCCCTTAACGATTAGAATTCGAAATTTTGAAATTATCAATCGAAGATAACAATTTGGCTTGAAAAACCAATCAGAATTATGAAAAATAATACAAAAATTCGTTCAATTAGATTGTATTTCAAAATAAAACAAAAAAAGTGCAGTAAATAATCAGATTCTCAACTATTTCCCGTCTACACAACGCGTTCGTAGATCACCGTGAACCAGTTCCAGGTTCTCTCAAAATGTGCCCGATGCAACTGTCCGTCCAAAATGAACATATCAACAATTCCGAGGTTTCGTCTCGATTTCAAGTGATTATCGTCTAGAGAATCCGCAATCGATATCTCGAACTGTGCATCATATTTCCCGTCTTCGTTTCTCCAGAATTCCAGAATTGTGTCGTCTTTTCGCACGAACTGTAGGTGTCTTCCGAAACCAATCTCCGCTGAACTCGCCCGCCATACTCCGATAATCTCGTCGATAATGTATCGATTGCCAGATGGTTTCCAGAGTTTCGGTTCCATTTCCTTCAAATCCAATCGCAAATTATCGATTCCAGTGAGAACCGCGTCAAGTTTCCGCAGAACTTCGCTTCCGGAGCTGATAGTGAATCGCGAATCGGCGAGGTTCGGTTTCTGGAAGCTTTTCGAGTTATTGACAGGCGGGGAAGAGTAAATATTTATCAAAACTCACTTTGACAAACGCTTAAGGTATTCTCGAATCGGATCCTTCCTATTCCCTCTCGGAATCGATTCCGAATCATCAAGAACTCGATTCATTTCCGCTCTTTCTTGCTGGAGAATCTGGAACTTTGCCTTCAAGGCGGATAGTCCAACGTCCATCAAATTCTGAAGATATCATGTGAATATAAAATATTAGAAACTCTACGGATAAGAGATGAAAATTCGGTTTGAAAACCGATCAGAATTATGAAAAAAGACCACAAACAAACAGGTAGAAATTATATTTCTAAGTGACAAGCGATAAATTGAATATTTTCAGTTAAAAATGCATATGCACAAAATCACTGAACTCGCTTGTAAATATCCGTGCCGACCACTTCACGAGTTCCAGTATTACAATATGATAGATGAAGCTGTTCATTATGAATGAATAGGGTGAAGTAAAAATAGGTTCTTTCAATTCGAAAACGTGTGTTCTCGATAGCATCTGAAATCGGGATCTCGATAACCAAGTCATCGCTGTATTTTGTCCCACGAAATCGCAAAAATTCCATAATTATGTCATCTTTCCTCACGTATTTCCGATATATTTGATCTTTCTCCGAGTACCACTCGCCAATAATTGCATCGACAATGGAAGGAAGTTTTGACAATTTCACATCAATTACGTCAACGCGCAGTGACATTTTTGTCATTTCCGACTGCATCTCGCGAAATTGTTGCAGAATCTCTTGATTGTCCTTCATTTCCTCGCGAATCTCACACAGTTCCTCTTTGAGTTCTCTTGTCTGATTCTCTGATTCTCGTTTCAAAACGTCAAACTTCTTTGTCATTTCCTCCTTCATCTCATTCATCTGACGGTCCTTTTCCTCATTTAGTTTCCCAATTTCTTGACGAATCGCTCGAAGTTCCTTGAGAATCTCGTAGTTCATTGAGGTTCCGACAGTGTCCGTAAATGACTTCTGAAATCACTGAACTCATACGATTCAACGGCATTTTATGCTTACTTCGGCGATCCGGTTGTGTATTCCACTAGTTTCCGCTCGAAGCTTCTGGAAATCAGCCATCAGGTCATTCGGCGGGTTGTCGGCCATTTCTAAAAGTCTCTGAACAAATAGAATTCGAAATTAACAATGAAAGATAAACATTCGGCTTGAAAACCGATTAGAATTATAAAAAAGAAACACACAAACGGGTAGAAATTGTATTTCAAAGTGACAAGCGATGAATTGAAAACTTTCAGTTAAAAATTCATGAAATCACTGAATTCGCTTGTAAATGGCCGTGCCAACAACTTCAAGAGTTCCTATCTTAAAATATGATAGATGAAACCGCCCATTCTGAATGAATAAGGAGAAGTCAAAAAAGGTGCCTTCGATTTGAAAACGTCTGTCATCGATAGCCTCTGAAATCGAAATCACGGTAGTCAGACTATTGTCGTATTCTTCATCACAGCTTCTCACAAACTCGATAATTGTGTCATCTTTACGCACGTATTTCCGGAAGAGTCGATCGTCCTCCGAGTACCACTCGCCTATAATCTCATCGACAATGGAAGCTGGTTTTGACAATTTCAGATCAATTACGTCAACGCGCAGTGACATTTTTGTCATTTCCGACTGAATTTTACCCAGTTCCTCTCTGAATACTCTCATTTGACACTCTGATTCCTGTTTCGATTCATGAAATTTCTTTGTCATTTCCTCCTTCATCTCATTCATCTGACGGTCCTTTTCCTCATTTAGTTTCCCAATTTCTTGACGAATCGCTCGAAGTTCCTTGAGAATCTCGTAGTTCATTGAGGTGCCGACAGTGTCCGTAAATGACTTCTGAAATCACTGAACTCATACGATTCAACGGCATTTTATGCTTACTTCGGCGATCCGGTTGTGCATTTCACTAGTTTCCACTCGAAGCTTCTGGAACTCAGCGATCAGGTCTTTCGGAGTGTTGTCGGCCATTTCTGCAAATCCCTTAACGATTAGTATTCAAAAATTTACAATCAAAGATAAAAATTCGGCTTGAAAACCTATCAAAATAACGAAAAGAACACACAAATCAGTACAAATTATATTTTAAAGTGGCAAGAAGTCAATCAAAAATCTTACAGTAAATAAAAAAATACATAAAATCACTGAATTCGCTCGTAAATAACCGAGCCAGCAATAATCGCAAGAGTTCCGGAATTACGGAATGATCGATGGAGCTGTCCATTCTGAATGGATAGGGCGAAATTGAAATGGGTGCTTTCGAATTTCAACTGATTGTTATCAAGAGCTTTCGAAATCAGGATCCTGGAAGTAACGCAATCGTCGTAGGTGCCATCTTTGTTTCTCAAAAACTCCATAATCATGTTATCCTTTCGTTCGTATTTCCAGTAGATGTGATCTTCCTCCGAGTACCACTCGCCAATAATCTCATCGACAATGGATGGAAGTTTTGTCGTTTTCACCTCAATTTTCGTCATTTCCAACTGCATTTCGCGAAAACTCTGCAGAATCTCTCGGTTTTCCCTCATTTCCCTGCGAATTTCACATAATTCTTCTCTCATTTCTCTCATCTGACGCTCCTTTTCATCGTCTCGCTTTTCCATCTCTCGACGAACCGCTCGGAGCTCCCGGAGCAGCTTGTAGTTCATCGAGCTGCCGACAGTGTCCGCGAATGACCTCTGAAATCTGCGAATTCTCACGATTCCACAGCATTTTCTTCGTACCTCTGTGGCTTCCGCTCGAAGCTTCAGAAAATCAGCCATCAGATCGTTCGGCGGGTTGCCAGACATTGCTGGAATGCTAATGATTAGAATTTGAACGAAAACGATCGATACGAGATAGAAATTTGATCAGGCTTGAAAACCGATCAGAACTTCTGCAAATCACTTAGCGATTAGTCGGAAATTATCAAAAAAGATAAGAATTCGGCTTGAAAACCGATCAGAGTACGAAAAAAATCACAGAAACGGGTAGAAATTGTATTTCAAAGTGACAAGCGATAAATTGAATTAAAAATGCACGAAATCACTGGATTCGCCGGTAAATATTCGTGCTCACAACCTCAAAAGTTCGGATATCACGATAAAATCGATAAAGATGGCCATTTTTAATGAATAGGAAGATATTAAAATGGTTCCTTTCGAATTCCAAGAAATTCTCATCAGCTCTCGAAATCGATATCTCGGCAGTAGCGCGATCGTCGTATTTTCCATCTTGTTTCCTTATAAACTCCATAATCATATCATCTTTTCGTACGTATTTCCGGTAGAGTTGATACTTTTCCAAGTACCACTCGCCAATGATCTCATCAACAATGGAAGGAGGTTTTGACACTTTCATATCGATTTCGGCAACACGCAGTGACATTTTCGTCATTTCCGACTGCATCTCGCGAAATTGTTGGAGAATCGCTTTATTATCTTTCATTTCCTTGCGAATCGCACAAAGTTTCACTTTGAGTTCTCTCATCTGATTCTCTGATTCTTGTTTCGAATCATCAAACTTCTTCGTCATTTCCTCTTTGAGTTCTCTCATCTGCCGGTCCTTTTCCTCGTCTCGCTTCTCCATTTCCTGCCGAAATGCTCGAAGTTCACGAAGCATCTCATAGTTTGTCGGGCCAGCCTGAAATTTTTCGAATGCCTACATTTACAATTCCCTTTGAATCCTCAACTTGGGGATCAAATTGTGCATTCCACTGGTTTCCACTCGAAGCTTCTGGAACTCAGCGATCAGATTAGTCGGATTGTTGTCGGCCATTTCTGCAAGTCCCTGAACGATTGGAATTCGAGAATTTACAATCGAAGATGAAATTCGGCTTGAAAACCGATCATAATTATGAAAAAAGAATCACAGAAACGGGCAGAAATTGTATTTCAAAGTGACAAGCGATAAATGCACAAAATCACTGAATTCGTTGGTATAGTCGTGCTAAGAAACCTCAAAAGTTCGGATATTATTATCTGTTTTTCAAATGGTGACAGTTGGGCTTTGGGGGCGGAGCTTGGGTCTCGCCACGCGTGAGCGCAGTGAGCGCACCTGTGAGCGGTTTCCGTCCCGAAAAGATGAAAAAATCGGAAAAACTCGTTG
>LR582923.1:0-12372 GCA_900536345.3 Caenorhabditis sp. 39 LS-2015 | reverse complement strand
AAGGGGATGAATGCTTACCTTGAAGACTATGGAAGCTAATGTCATCAGTGATCAGCACAATAGCATAAAGATAAAAAGAAGAGGATGTTGCTGGTGGGAAGATGTAGAGAATGCATCGGAGGACGAGAAGAGTTGCAGCTGCGGAGATGGAAGAGAAGCATCGACTGAGCAGGAACACGTATCTCTTGCGGGTATCCGAAGAGACTCGGAGGAACAGTGGAAGAGTCAGAGAAAGAAAGTAGAGATTGACGACGAGGGCGAGAAAGAAGAGAGTCGAGGTGATGTAGTAATTGAAGATACTGTGCAACTTTGCGACGACGTGCAGTGCATTCACGAGTTCACACGGCCGCGTTGTGTTGGTACAGTTCAGGAAGAATCGCTCGATTGGATAATGGTCGGAGCAGTTGGAGAATATGTCCTCGGACATTGGCAAGGGGAAATGACGGTTTCTGGTGATAAGAGAGTGTTGGTAAGACGGAGATTAGGGCGAAACAGTCATCGAATACAGCGAGAAACGATTCCGTAGTTTTGTGACCGACGATCAATGGCATTTGCACAGAAACTCCAGAATCTTGGCGAAATATGCCTTCGTTTTGCCAATATGTTTTCCAATTTCTCCAGATATCTGTCTATCAAAAATGACATTGGCGATAGGATCGACTAGAAGAACTAGGGCCCTGAAAGGAAGAATATAACCAGTTGAATCGAAACGAAAAGTTACCAGACAATGGAATCCATTGATGTGAACATAGTGACAGCTATCAGCTTATCGGCCTGATAAAAGTTGGTGCAAGTGCTCAAGACGTTATCTGCTCTCAATCCCAACTCGAAGCTGGATGGAATTCCTTCCGCGAGAGAAATGATCAGAATGACACAAATGGTCCATCCGAGACGGATCCGGGCATGATGAATGGTTTGGGAAGAGGTGTAACTGCCGAGTTTTTTGGATTGGTGGATGTGCCAACTGAGACAAATCAGAACGAAGGAGAGGATGAGCATGGTGGTGATGAAGGCGAGGCTGATGATTATGACTGGAGAGGAGAATGTGGAGAGACGGAGAGAGAGAGAGGGAGAACTTACAGTTGATCAGAGTGACGATCGGACTGCAATGCTGAGAATCGCAAGAGATCGGACCATCGACATAAGTGGCAGTTTGAAGAAGACCCGAAGGAATGGAGATTAGGGCTGCGAGGATCCAGTTGGACATGGCGAGAATGTAAATCTTTCGGAGGGTGAGACGAGTGGAGAAATAGACGGGATGGATGACACCGATGTACAGGAGAACGGCCATTCCGATGTAGGCACCTGGAGGAGAATTAGAAGGAAGATATCGATGGAAAGCTCACCTTGTAAACTGTAGAAGCTAATGTCGTCTACTATAATCACAACTGCGTAGAGATAGAAACAAGAAGTGCTACCAGGAGGCAAATAGACATAGAGAACGCATCGGAGGATCAGAAGAGTCACGGCTGCCGAAATGGAGGAGATGCAGCGACTGATCAGGAACACATATCTCTTGCGGGTCTCCGAATTCATCCGAAGGACCAGTGGAAGACTGACCGAGAGGAAGTAGACATTGACAATCAACGCGAGGGAGAATAGAGTCGAGGAGACGTAGTAGTCGAAGATTTTCAGTAAGTTTGAGACGATGTGAAGGTCATGAACGAGTTCGCAGGGCCGTGTGGTATTCGTGCAGTTGACATAGTACTGTTCAATTGGATAATGCACAGAACAATTGGAAAATATGTCCATTGGAAGGGAAATGACGAGTGAGTGATAAGGAGTGTGTTAGGGCGGTTTAGGGCGATGACAGGGACGAGGCATTGATCAAATAAGTGGAGGAGATGGGAACGAGCGACAGGAAGAGAGGCGCCAGCGCAGCCACTGGAACTGAAAACACTCGATAGTTTATGGAGAATTGAGCAGAGACAACCTGTCGTTTGACCCTGGCAAACACTGTTTTGTCGTTGAAAATGTTCGACAGTGGATCCAGTATCATAACGAAGCTCCTGTAAATCCCTCAAAAGTTGCAACTCATTTCCCTGGATATCACCAGATCATAAACTCTGTAAACCCGGCAATCGTCTCCTCGAGTAGTCGATTCGCATGGTAAAAGTTCGAGCATTTCTCGAAGTTTTCCTTTCGAAAAGAGAGTTTGAGCAGGAATGCGTAGGGAATCAGTTCGGCGAGAGTGATGAAAGTGACGACGAATATGGTGCAGGTGAGACGGGAACGGATGCGATTCATGGAGGAAGAGGAGGAGGAAATGGTGTCGGACTGGAAGAAGAAGAAGAAGGTGTTTTGGGGGGAGAAAAGGGGAGAGACTCACTCTTTTGAGTCGACGGGCATGGCGCATCAGGGAGATGAGAACGAAGAAGAGAACGGAGATGGTGAACACGAGGCAGAAGCTCGTGATGATGACTGAAAACGCTTCTTGTTTCCTCAAATAGTCTTTCTTTCGGAACATGTGAGCCCCGACGTTTCGCAACCTTTCAAATGGAACAATGGGAGATGTTCTTGACTCACATTCGATCAAATTCAGGATCGGAGCACAAGTTTTGACATCACAATGGATCACCGATGGATCGATAATTGCAGCTTGAAACAGGGCGAACGGAATCTGAAATGTCTCAATTTTTAGATGGATTCTGGTGAATTCCTCACTGAAACTGCAAATGCAAGAGTATAAATGACGGCGATGAAGAAGTAAATGAAGCGAACAGTGATGACAGATTGGAAGAACATTGGATAGATGACTCCGATGTAGAGCAGCAATGCCAATCCGGCATAGGAACCTGAAGAGGAGCAGACTCCGGAAACGAATGGAGAGCGAAGTGATAACAATTAGAAAGGGCTTATCAATGGGAATGGAAACTTGGAATTTGTGCTCGAAAATACAGAAAATGTGGTTTGAAACCGTGTTGATTTCACACTTTTTCACGATTTTGTGATGTAAATCCATGATGAAATCGTGTCGAGACTCACCCAGTAATCCGAATGTGTTCGTGTTGCTGATGATCAATGCGATGGCGTAGAGAAAGAAGTTCGAAGGCGTTCGGGAGAGAGTGTTCGAGAAGAGCCACGTCACTGTGAGCATGGAGAGAATCGTCAGGATACCGGAAACGCATCGGGTCACCAGGAAGATGTATCGCTTTCGGGACTCGTCTTTCAGACGGAAAAACACTGGAAGAGTGACACAAAGACAGTAGAAGTTGGTGATGATGGCAGTGGTGAAGAAGGCGGTGGTGACATAGAAAGCAATGTCTGCCACGTTGATTACTGTATTCAGGTCCTGAATTGTTTGCTTCATACAATTTAGACCACCAATTGTGCTCTATTGATAACATACTTTCAGTAGAGCTCTTACCTTTATCAGTTTACAAGGAGCAGTAGTGAGAGTGCAATTTTCGAACTCTAGCTCATTAGGAAAATGCTGAGAACAGTTGGCAAATATGCTCATTCCGAAAAAAACGAAACTGGTCTATGAATAACGAAGTTTTTGTCATTTTGTTGATAAAATGTGTTGTTTGCCGAATAGATTACTTGATAGGCGGGAAATTTCTAGACATTCTCATGTTTTTTTGGAGCGTGTAAATTTCATGCTGGAATTCTGAGAGAATTAAAAAAAACTTCAAAAATTTTTGAAAAGATCTTTAAGAAGCAATCTGCTTGACTTTTTTGTGTTATTTGTCGTACGATTGGGTGCCCTTTCTGCAGTAACCAAGTCTACAGTAACCGTTCAAAACACGTGTTTATTTGAAAAATTTTCAGTTTAGAGCTTTGCTTTTTTCAAAAAAACTGTTTTTTTCAGCTGTTTTCAAGCTCAAATTACGCGAAAATACGTGCATGACGTCACTGGAAATGTTTGTTTTCTGAGTTTTCGATATTTCCAGCTGATTTTTGAAATTTAGGACGTCTTCCAGTGCGAGCACGACTTTCACCGAAGATGATCGATTGAACAGAGAGACAATCGAGCCGATGCTGCATAAATTGTACGAGATTATGCCGTACGTTTATGTTTTAGTTTTTTGTTTCACGGGAGGAAACCGAGATTTTTCTTGATTTTTAGAAAACTGGTTCCTCATCTGCCACGAGCACGTTTTTTACGATTGTCGGCACTTGAAGAAATGATTCGCCAGAATTTATGCGGAATTTTGAGTGAAGTAGACATGGAATTGCTGAAATTGCTGGTGTCGCGACAAGAATTGCGATCGACTGTTTCTTTGCAGAAGAAACTCGAAGAATATCTTACTTTCAAGCATATGGAAGGAGGGAAGCATTTCTGCAAGGTCGGTAGCATACTGAAATCACTGATAATTGATTCAATTTTTAGAAATCTCCCGAACAAATTGTCGCCTTTCGAGAAACAAAGAAAACTGAGCTCGAAACAAGCGCCTTCGAGGAAAAATCCGAAAAACTTAGCGATTCATCGATAATATCGCTAAAAAAATGTTCAAAGTGTCTGTTATCAGAACAATCGATGAATAAAATTTATAAAGCACTTCTGAAGTCGCAGGAGACCGAGGAGAAACTGCGAACTCGTCTGTTGGCAAAAGATGCAGAGAAAAAAGAAACGGAGGGGTAGCAGTTGAGAAAAAGGGAAAGTCAAATGAAGATTTTTCAGAAAATTGCAATTAGTCCACAATCGATTGGAGGATAGGGAGGATGAACTTGAAGAATGGAAGCTGAAATCGGCGGCGGACACCGCTCGATTGGCAAATGCACAAGTGGAGAATAGAAAACTTGGTGAGGAGTTAGATGCTTGTAAGGATGAGTGAGTTTGCTTAACGTTTGATCGAAAGTTGTCAAGTTCTTTTCAGAGCGATGAATATTTGTCAAGAAATGCTCGAAGATCTGAAAGAAGCGAGAAAGAAGGAGGAAGAGACGAGCGAGGCATTCGAGAAGAAGTGTGAAGAGCTGGAACATATGAAGGTTCAGTTGGATGAAGCGATTGTCGAGAGAGATCTGTGAGCTTGTTCTGAAAAATTGAATTTAGAAACTTTCTCTTCCAGACTGCACGCTTCACTAAACGATTTCGAGCAGAAATCATCGTCTTCTGGTGTTTTTGAGGATCCATTCTCGCCGTCATCTTCAACCGTTCTCTATTCGATGAATGATCCGTCTGTCGATTCTTTTCAATCTTCCCGATCTGTGGCTACTCTGTGCAGACGAAGGATGCTGACAGTCAAATTGGCAGAATATGAGGAATTGAGAAAAACGATGGAATCTCAGAAACCGTTGGACTGTCTCGATCAGCTACTTGAAAAGTGAGTGATTGGATGCCAAAATGTGTTGATGTTTTGGAGAATTTCCAGCGTTGTCGGCAAATGCAAGGACGAATCGGAAATAACGAAAGCGAAGAAGGAGATCGCGGACTTTCGGAAAGGCTTGGGAACTTTTATGGCATTGTTGGAGTACAATATCAAATTAATGACGGAGAATCCATCGTTGAAACTCGAAAACTTGATTGAGCTTCCCGAGCTGCCAACTTGGACTTCCAAGAATTTCGCCGAAACCTATGAAGCGGCTTTGAAAGGAAAGCTTCCCGGAGTTGGAAAGGTCAAGAAAGTGAAGAAGGTCAAGAAGAAACCTACGAAGCAGCCTTCCGGCGACAATGGATGCATCATCTGCTTCGACGACATCGAACATAGACAGATTGTTCTGATATGCCCGGCTTGCTCCGAAAAGTATCACAGAAATGTAAGAAATTCCAATTTTCTCCAGAGAAATGTTCATTTTCAGTGCATCGTCGACCACCTCCAGAAGCATCCCGACTGCCCAGCCTGCCACGCTCCGATGCGCAAATAGAGCGTATGGTGTTTTAACTTGACTTCCTTGTTCGATTCTGTATTTTTATATACTCAATTTTACCCGCTCGAATTTCTTTAATCAAAAAATGATTTTTACTGTTTATCGAGATTCCAGAGAATCAGAAAACTTCAACGGATCAACTGGTCCGTCTGGAACACTGTCAGCATTGGAGTCTGTGGTATGTCTCTGACAAACTTCGCTCCTATTCGCTGACTGCCTTGTCATCTTTCTGGATACCCATCGAAACTGAAATGATCACTGAACATCTTCCTTTCGATGAGTTATCCTACTTGTTCCATCGCCTTTCTCGAAACAGTTCTGTCGAATAATATGTTGGCCAGGGGGTCGATGATCAGGGCAACGGCCCAGATGGTCGTCTCGGTCAGTGTCAAACAAGCATCCAAAACGACGGAGGAAGAGTGTTCGAAGCTGTAGCAAGTCGTATTCACGGCTGGAGAGAAGAAGAAATTGAATGGAACAGATGTATTCGCAACTAACTGTGTTTCTTGGTGGCTGATATTGCGAACGGGACAATTTCGGCGGCGGTGATGAGCATTATGGCAAAGAAGGTCCAGCAGAGGAGGTGGAAGGCAGAGTTCAACGAGGAATTCGAAAGGGTTTCTGTCTGGAATATCATCAATCGAAGGATTCTTTTACGATGGAAAATATTGTAAAAGGATACTTTTCTCATTTCATTTCGGTGACGACGAATCGAATAAATGACAAAGAGCAGGACGGAGGTTGTGATTAAAAGAGATCCGGTGACGAGAACAACTGGAAACACGGTTGAACAGGCAATTTAGAGAAGCAACTTACAGTTGATGAGGGTCACTAAGGAAGTACATGTTTTGTCGGTGCAATCGAGTATACCCGGGATGCTGATAGCTGCTTGGTAAATGGCAAGAGGGATCTCAAAAACGGGGATAAAGAGGAATCGAGAATCAGCTGGAACTCACTGAAAGACCGAATGACGCGACGGCGATGACATTGACGGATCCGTAGAGGAAACGGAGACTGACCCGATGGTGGAAGGCGGCGGGGAAGAGAACGCCGAGGTAGAGGAGGAGGGACATGCCGACGTAGGATCCTGGAAGGAAAACATGCAAAGGCGCTCCATGGCTAATCCTCTTTGGTTGCGAAAAACAGAAGATGGCTCACCAAGCATTCCATAAATACTCGCATCATATAACGTCAAGGCGATCACATAATACGGAAAATTTGCGGGTATCAACGGCAAAAATCTGATGTAGAAGCACTGAATGAGCAGCCAGGCGAGAGCAGATGACAATGAAGACGTGCATCGGCTGATGAGGAACACGTACTTCTTCTTCGAATCTTCTTGCATTTTTCGGTACATTATGCAAGTGAGAAGGAGACAGTAAAGGTTGATGAGGATCGAGACGAGGAACAGGGCCGTGGAGAAGTAGAAGTCGACGTAGATTATCACTATCGACGTTTCTATGTCCTTAAACTTCAAATCGTTTAAGAAAATAGAGAAGATAATCATGAATAATGCAATGGCGCCCTATTAGACAATTCCAACTTACCGCAATGGATTTGCACGGATTCGTGGTATCGACACACAGCTCAAACAGCGGCTCAATCTCATAATGCTTGGAGCAGTTTGCGAAAATCGAAGTGAAGTTGGAATTCATTGAGTCATTTCGAAGAGAGTGTCGGCGAGAAGACAAAGTGAACTTGTCAATGTTTGCTCGCAGAATTACCAGCAGAGGTGTGATATCAAGAAGAAGAAGAAGAAGAAGAAGACGAAGAAGTGATAACAGTGATATCATTTGTTGATTGAGACTTTTGGCGGACACAAAAGAAGTTTTGAAGGATTAGAATCTGGAAGAACAGCGGAATGATGGGAAACGGAGGAAAGGGACCGATGACCTGGTTGGAGACCTCTTTGGAAATGTGACGGTCGAAGAAGAAGTTGATGATTGGATCGAGAAGGAACATGAGAGATCCGAGAACTGACTCGAAAGAAGAGATCACTGCTGGAAAGATCAGTTGGTCGGCTCGATAGAAATTGTCGCAGTTCGTCAGGAAACCATCTGAAAATTGGAGAGAATACAAAGAATTCAACTTTGGAAAAGCACGGAGAAGTGTAGATTTACGGAGAGACTCAACATGATATCAAATTTTGAGTGTTGATTGCTCGTAAATGAACACCGCTTGCCTATCGCATGAACATACATTCTCGAAATCCGATGAGCAATCCAGTCGGGACCAATTCCACGAAACAAACAGCCATCATAATACCAGTGGTCCACGCGAGACGAGCTCGTCCGTGACGGGAAGTAGATGACATTTGACTGCCTTGCTTTCTCAATTTGTAACTGTGCCAGTACAATGAAACGGTGACGAAGGCGAGTGTGGAAATGGTGGAGAGCAGGATGATGCACACCAAAATGACTGGAATCGAGGGAGATTAGAAGACGAAAGACAAAGAAGAGACTTACAAATGAACCATTTAATGACGGTTTCGCAAGTCTTCGAGTCACATCGAATCGGCCCATCGATTGCGTCGGCGGCTTGGAAAAGGCCTATTGGAATCTACAGAAACACCGATTGGAATCGCAGTCAGAAGCGGGAAGACCTACTGCAATGCAAGCAGAAACTGCCCAGATTCCGATGGCCATCCAGTACATGACACGGAGAGTCAGCTTCTGCCGATAGATCATCGGACGCATCACTCCGAAGTACGTGCTGACAGCGACTCCCATGAACGATCCTAGGAACGGGAATTCGCAATGGAAGAGAAAGACCTTGAACTGATTCGCCGAGTTCATCTGGCCCACCCACTTCTAATTTCTTTTCGATACTTACCGAGTAAACTGAAGATGCTAAAGTCATAAATGACGAAGAAGATTGCATAGAACGTATACGAATCTCCGAAATTGAAATCGGTGAAAACGGTGGATTGGATGAGAACGATGCAGATGGCGATGAGAATCGAGGAGAAGAGACGGATCAACACGCAGATGTACCGTTTTCTGGTTCTGGAATAGTTCGCATTGGAGCACACTTCCCCTCTCCTCCTCACTCTTCTTTCAGCTTTCTAAGCATTGACATTGTGGCAATTAGACAGTAAGTGTCTACAATAACCGCCAGAAGGCAAAAAACTGTAGATGTGTAGAATCCGAACCATTTGAGGATCGAGTATGCCGTGGAGATGTCCTGGAATTAAAATGGAGGGAGGGGTGGGTCTCGCAGCGATAAGAGCATTAGAAGGGATTACGTGCTGTTAATTGACTAATCCCTAACTTTAATTTCCAAAAAAAATGTTTCTGAAACTGATCAGAGAGCACGAAAAGTTCTAGTCTTTCTGACTGCTGTGTTCCTCGAAAACACCATCATAAACATCATAAGAAGTTGATTATGTCTGGTGCCTTCTTATCTTTTAATAGTTTCTCTTTCAAAAGACACAACTATTACTCACCCCTTATCAACCACAAAACGTGCCATTTCCTGCCACATTTTCCCTAGAATTCAGCTATAACCGACCACAAACTGACCTGAATCAATCGACACTGATCCGTGGTATCTGAACACTTTTGAAAGTTGTCTTCGAATGGAAAATGGCGGGTGCAATTCTCGAAAAGACCACCGCCAGCACTCATCGGCCGATCGATATAATGATGTATTTGAAGTGTTTGAATTGATAAGAATCAATTGATTGCATTTGCAAAGTGGGCAGGCAATTCAAGAACAGCACAGATGGACGCTGACCCACGCCATTTGTCTCTTGACGACTCGAGATATGTTCTTATCGAAGAATATAGTAACTATCGGATCGACAAGGAAGATGAGGGACCTGGAAGTCACTTGGATTCAGAAGAATTGCACTTTGCTCTTTGCATAGTTACCCAACAAAAGTCTCTGTCGAAGTGACTGTTGCCTGAACGAGAAGCTGTCCAGCCCGGTAGAAACTCTCGCAAGTCGTCAGGTCATCTGGAATTTTCAATATATAGGAGAACATTTCAGGATGAACTGTATACTTTGATTGAATCCGATGACCATTCCAATCGGGAAAAGCTCAATGAAGCAGATGAAAATGAGGGCGAAGAACGTCCAGGTCAGGCGGATTCGGGCACGGGAGATCGTGCCGGAACTCTCGATTCCATTCTGGAAAGGATTTGGGGCCACGGTTAGTGTAGGTCCACAAGGTCCTTTACCTTGGTTGCTTTATAATAATGCCAGTGCAAGGAAACGACGACGAATCCAGTGAGGAACAGTGTCAGGGCCAGGGTGACAGTTGCGACGCTGACTGGAACAAGAATGGTCCGGTTGCTGAATATCTCTTCCCAACACAACTCACAATTGACCCACTGAACGACAGTCAAACAGTAGTGTCTGTCACAAGTTATCGGTCCTGGGGCATTTGTTGCCGCTTCGAACAGACTCAATGGAATCTGAATTTGTATTGTCTTTTTTAGGTGATTCAGATGCTTTCGGACTCACAGATAGACATATTGAGACCGTGAAGGTGAAGAAAAGAAGCCAGTAAAGGAGGCAAAGAGACAGTTTCTTGCGGTAGAACATCGGATGAATCACTCCAAAATAGGTGACGAGGGAGTTGAAAATACAGGAAACTGGAAGGATTACTGACAAGAGATTCATGGGGCGGAACACTCTCTTACTCAATAAACTGTCCAAACTGAAATTGTAAACCGAGAAAGCGACTGCGTAGAATGAATACGAATCGTTATAGTCATTGTTGAGGAGAATCGTTTCGAGAATCAGAAGAGAGACGACGGCGACGATGGTGGAGAAGTTGCGGCTGAGGACGAAGACGTAGTGCTTACGGGTTCTGGAACACTGCTACGACACTCCGAAACAACGGCGTTTGACCTACTCGTCGTCTAGAAAGGTGTAAGTGTACAATCCGGTCAAGAACGTATAAGTGTTCAGGATTCCGGAAATTGCGAAAAAGAAAGTGGAAATATAGAAATTGAGCCAGTTGAGAATCCCGTAGGAAATGGATACTTGCTGGAAACAAAACTATCTGTATCGGTGGAAAGTTATCAACGATATACTCTGATAAGGGCACACTGATCGGTTGTCTCCGTGCAGTTCTCGAAACTCGATTCGATGTGATATCGGTGAGTGCAGTTCTCGAATATACTTCCAGACATTTTAGGAAGAAATCAATAAAAAGGGAAAGAAAAAAGGGAGTGACCAATCACTGATAAGTGATTGAAGAGGAGACAGTGTCGATGTGCTTCATGGAGATCTTTGATTTGAGTATCAGAAACTGGAAAACCATTCACTTCTTATCACATAATCAGTTGAGCTTACATGATTTCGAAACTCTTTTGTGAATACTGGATCGAAAATAATTGTGAAGATTGGGTCGAGGAAGAGACTGACAACCCTGAGAGACGCAGGTGATAAAGAGAAGCAAAGTTGGTGATAAGAGACACAAATTACCATAAAAGTGTCAAGATTGCCGAGAAAATTACGAACCGAAGACGGGAGCCGCTCGAGGAGAACTGATAACACAGAGAGGTGTCTGCAGATGGGAAATTATGGGTTTTGGTGTCTGCGTCTTTCAAATCGCACACTCTCTATCTCTTTCGATAGGTGGCAATAGAGCGCAATTGCACATAGCCTACCTTCTGTTAAACTGAACACATTCAAAACTAGCATTGTCGCCGACGTAATTTCAAAAGTTGCCATCATCAAACAGACAAGGAAAGCGGAAATTAGCCGTCTTTTGACTCCATTCATCAACTTTGTCGTATTCGAGAAATCTCCGCGAGCTTTTGATCTCTTCTGGTGTCGATATACGGCGAAAATCACGAAAAGTTGAATGGCGAGAGTCAGTGCGAAGTTGAAAGAAATACAGGAGACTGCAACAGAATGATGAGAAGAGTTCAATAGAGCACGGTTGCTCACTGGCAAAGAAAACCACTGGCTTCTCGCAAGTCTCATAGTCGCAATGAATCGGCGAGTCTTTGGACAGGAATGCTGCTTGGACGGTTCCCACTCCGATGGCAACTATACTGGCAGCGATCCAGAGCAGGATAACGAGAAAGATGCACTTTCGATAGGAGAGTTCGTGCCGGTAATAGACCGGATGGACAACTGCCACGTAGATGGTTACTGTAGTTCCGGCAACGCTTCCTGTAAAGGACTTTTATGAGGCGCGGGTATTTGAATTTCTGACTTGGAACTAACCCAAAAAAGAGAGAAAACTGAGCATATCGAATATTATGAAAATGGCAATAATCCAGAAGTTGTAATCAGTGAAAAGGATGGCAACTGGTAGAAGAATAATGGAAACGACGGACATAGTCGAGGACAAGGCACGGCTCAGCAGGAACACGTACCGTTTCTTGGTCCTGGAGAGAAGGTTTCGAGTCTCGAAGCGAAGAGCATTTAGATGTTTACCTGCCATCCATTCTGCCGTAAATTGGAATCAAGACGTAGAAAATGTAGATGTTCATAGCCAGGACAATCATGCAAATGCAGCACGGAACTATGAACATCGCCCATTGAAGTGTCATCGAAATGCTCCACAAATCCTGATAACATCAGTTACAAATATCCGAT
>LR582886.1:0-10541 GCA_900536345.3 Caenorhabditis sp. 39 LS-2015 | reverse complement strand
CTGAAGTTAGTTTTTCGAATTTCCAACCTTCGTATAAAAGGTTCCCTTGTAAAGCTTAATTTCTCAATTTCACAACTAATGTAAGACTTTCATAATTGAATTTTTTTCAATTTCAAAATTTTTCCAAAAAAAAAAATTCATGTTTTTACTGATTTTCCTTTTTTAGTTTCGAAAAACGGGTGAACAATTTTCTGTTAAAATTTTTGTAAAGTTTTAAAAATATTGAAATTTAAAATCAATATTTTTCAATGTTCAGTATTGCCAAAATGTTTTTTAAAAATTGAAATGATATCAAATTTTCAAATTAAAAAAAAAAGTTTTTTTTCAAGTTTTTCAAATTTTTGCTTGGAACTTAAATATATTGGTTTTTCAAATTTTTAAGTGATTGTGAAAAAAATGCATTTCTAAAAATCTTCAACAATTTCTAAAACCAATTCGCAACAAAAAATTTCTGTTAAAAATTTAAAAAAAAACTATTGAAAAAAAACATTTTTTTCAATTTTTTCTGAAAATTTTGAAATTTTGAAATTTTTCTCTGTTTCTCTTCGTCTCTCTCTGTCTCTCTCTTTCCCTTTATTTCATTTTCAAGTGATGACTCTTAGTAACGAGAGAGTGTGAAAGAGGAAGAGACGGAGAGACAAAGAACGTGAAAAGTTGATAAAGGTAAACATGAGAATCATGTGGCGGACAGACTGGGAAGGGGGAGGGGGCTATTTCGAGGAGACAGACAGAGACAGAGAGGAAGCTGATCTCGTGCTCTTCATTTTATAGATATATAAATCTTATAGAAATTTATTGATTTTCTTTGGAGATGTTGTAACGTAAAAATTGGGAGATACTGTGGAGATGTTTAAACAATTTAAATTTAAAAAAAAGATAAATTTTATTTTGGAAATTTTGAAAGAGTTTTTGGATTTGTTTTGATAAAATATTTTTACAGTTGAGTTGAGAGTTTTTAGTCTTTGCAGTCAAAAAAACTGGGAGTTAGTATGGAAATTTTTGGTTTTTTGATTTTTTGAATTTTTCATATTTGAAGTTCTTTTTTTGAGTCAAACAGTTTATTGTTTTTGCAAAAACACATACCATACCTATCATAAAAACTCGTAATTGAAAACAGTGTTTTTTTAAAACTTTTTTTTTTCGAAATTTTGTGATTTTTTTTGAAAATATTCATTTTTTCGGCTTTAAATTTTTGAATTTAACTGATTCATTAATTTTTTATAATTACAACGGCGTACGCGTAATTAAATTGAATATTTAATGTTGCCAATGTTAAATGTTTGAAACAGTTTTCTGAAAATATTCTTTCCAACTTTTAAAATTTTCAGTTAAAACAAATTTTATAAGTAAATTATTTTACCAAAAAATAAATAAGTTTTTCGTAATTTAAAATTTTTTTAAAATAAAATTAAAACTTCACCACCACCTCAACTACTTATCAACATTAATAACATTATTAAATTTTCACTCCTCCATTTTTTTTCAAAATTCCGGTTCACTCAAAAGTCCACATGTACTTTGTCCCCCTTGTCCCCCCAGTCCAGCCCCCCCTCTCTCAAAAAAAATTATCCCATTTCCTGTCGAAATTCTTCTCAAATTTCAAAAAAAAACCCGCCCTAAAACGTCATTTCTTAATCTTTAATTTCCTCTATTTAAAAAAAATATTTTAAAATTTGTTTTTTTCCCTAAATGTTCAAGAAACTTTCAATTTTACAAAGTGAATTTTTTTTTACAATATTTTTTTCCAATTTTCACATTTTTTCTGTAAAATTTTGCTCTGTCATGTTTGTTTTTTATTAATAATTTTTTTTCTTCAATTTTCCAAAAAAATTGTGAATTTTCAGCTGTTTTGGTGACTTGAAACAGGTGAAAATTGGGGGAATTTACTAGAAAATTCTGATAAAATTCTGGCGGCTGATTGGAATTTTTTGTGAATTTTTAATGGGTGGAGGGGTGTTGTAAACAAGTTTTTTGATGGAAAAATGTTTCGGAAAGAATATATTTTTTGAAAATTTTTTTGAATTGGAGTTTGAAATTTTGAAATTTTAGAATTATATAAGCATTTTTTTTGAATTAGAATTTTTTAAAATTTAATTCATAAATCAAAAAAAGCAAAAAAAGGAAATTTATTTTTAGACAAAATTTTTTGATCGATATTTAAAGTTTTAAATTTTTAAATTTTTAAAAATCTTAATTTTTAAAAATTACAACCAATTTGTAAAATTGAAAAAAAAACAGTTTGAACAACAACAACAAAAAATACAGCTCAATAATAAAATTTAAAATTAAAAAAAAATTAAATTTTCAAATTTTCAAAAAAAATTAGAAAAATTCTAAAAAAAAATAATTGAAAAATTGAAAAAAAATAGAAAATCAATTTTTGCACAGAAAATAAATGCCAATATTTTAATTGGGAAACCTTGAAATCATTCATTTCTAAACCCCCTTTAAACACAGCGCAGATGTATGTACTGGCGGAGTGTCGTTTAGCGGCGGGGACGATTTGTGTCTATTTTTCGTTTTTGTCTCTCGTTTTTTGCTAGAAAATCGTACAACTCATTGTCATACCATTATTTTCTTAGCTTTATTGCATTTTGCAGTCTTCTATTTTTTTTGCTATTTTTCGAAGGTTTTTTTGCCACGTCATTCCCAATTTCTTCTCTTTTTTCTGCATTTTTCCGTTGCTGTAAGATTTAAATGGGATGTTCCGGATTATGTTAATGTTTTTGATTAAAAAATGACTGCCACGTCATCGGCTAAGCCCCGCCCACTTTAAAAAATTTAATTGTAAGGTGAAAACTTGAATAAAAACCCTGATTTTCCAAATTTTTCGAAAAGAATCAATCCCTGTTTATTTTCTGTAAAATTTACAATTTTTTACTGAAAAAACTATTTTTTTATTTTTTGAAGTTTTTGAAGAAAATTTCAGAAAATCACTGTTTTAAAAAAAAAAAATTTAATTACAAAAAATTTAAAAATTTAAATAAATTGTGCCAAACAGCTCAAAGTATATTGGAAATTGAAATTCTTCATTCTCAATTTTTGTTCTCAATTTTTCAGACGTTCATGTCGGACTTACAACGTCAATTTCAAATTTTTGATGAAAAAATTAATTTTGAATTTTTTTGAATTTTTTGAATTTTGAAAAAATTAGAAAAATACAATTGAATGATAAAAAATTACCAATTAAATTCTATGGAAAATTTTTTTAAAAATTACAGTTTCAGGATATTTTTTAAATTTTGCATTTTGTATTTCAAAATTTAATTATAGCTTATTGCAAAATCATCAAAAAATCAACAACAAAAAATTATAATTTTGTTTTTTTTCTCTGTCAAAGCTACCTTTTTTTCCGCTTCCCTCCGCCATATTTTTCCGTTTTTCTTTTTCTTCTTCTTTTTCTTCACATCTTCATATCCTCCCGAAAATGACATCATCCCCCTTCTCCCCCTTCTCGCCGCTCTTCCTCCTTCTCCCCAAAAACAAACATCCATTTCCTTCCCTTTTTTCTGCTATTTCTATTTTTTGGGTTTTTTTCAAATACAAATTTTGTAGTTTTGATTTTTAATTTTTTGATTTGAATTGGTTTTGAAAATATTGAAAATTGGACAAAAATTGCAAAAAATTGAAAATATTTTTTTCATTTTTTTAAAGTAATTTTTTTGATTCAAAATTTTATTTTACTATTTTAATAAGATTTTTTTTTGGATTTTTTGAAAATTTTTTCAAAATTGGACAGAAATCATCAAACTATTTTTTCAAATAAACTATTTTTAAAAAACGTTTTTTTTTTTTAAATAGTTTTTCAAAATTTATTTAAAATTTAAAAATTTTGAACAAAAAAAATTTGAAAAGTCAAATTTTCAAAAAAAAAGTTGAAAATTCTGTCAAACAATTTTTTTAAATTTAAAACAAAATTTTGTTTTCAATCCAATTTTTAAGAAATTACCTAACAATGAAAATTCAAATTTTCAATTTTTTTTCAAATTTTTTGTTAAATTCAAATTTTATCACACTAAATTTTCATTTTTGATTCAAAAAAAAACCAAAAAAAAAATCAAATCACTTCATTCTTAATAAAACATTAAATTAATTTTTTCAAAAACATTTTTCACTGTTTTAATTTTTTTTTTCTAAATGTGCAAAATTTAAAAAAAATTAAAATTACTCAACAACCTAAACATTATTATAAAAATTAATCGAAAAATTCCACTTCACCTACAATTTTCCCAATTTTTCTGTTCTACATTTTCCAAATCCAACACCCATTTTTCCTTTTTTTTTTCATCCGTCCCTCCTCCTTTTCCCACTGTCTGCGTCTCCTTTGTGTGCTTCCTCTCGTCTCGGAGCCCCCTATGGAGCTCCCAGTGAGCAGAAAAAACGAGAGAAAGAGCAACACCTTTTTCTCGTTTTTTTCTCTTTTTTTCTTTTTTTCTCCATATCGGGTTTTTAAACATTTTTGTGTGTGTGCTATGTATGACCTCTGTCTTTTTTTTTTGAAAACAGGAAGGACTTGGAAATTTTTGAGCGGATGAGGAGGCCAGGTCACGGGATCCTTTTCCCTTTTTTCCTCGTTTTTTTTGTTGAAATTTTTTTTTTAATTTTTAAAAAATTCCAAAAATATTTTTGAATGATTTGAATACTTGAAAATCAATTATTTTCGGATAAAAAAATTTTATTGTCAGTTTCAATTTTTTTTTTTGAAAATTGGAAAAAAAATTATTTTATTACGTTTCTCTCTTATATTTGTCCCAATTAACCAAAAAAAAACAAATTTTTTAATTTTTTTTTTCAAATTTTTTTTTGAAATTAATTTTTCTTACTAAATATTTCGAAATTGTTTTACTAATTAAAAATTGATATTTTCAGTAAAAAAAATCAAAAACTTGAAAATTTCAGTTTTTTAACAGATTTTTTATAATTTTAATTTTCAAAGTTTTTTTTTGAAATTTCATAATAAGACCTAGTTTTGTAAATTACATGAAATTCATCAAATTGTTCACAAAAAATGCGAAAAATCAAATTGTAGTATTTTAGAAAATAACAAAATGTTCCCCCTCCCTTTAAATTTAAAAAAAAAACCACATTATTTTCCTTTTCTTTTTTTCAAATTAACTTAATAACCATCTGTCATCTATGTATATGCACTAGGTCAAAACTCAAAACTCTGAAAGTTAATTTAATCTAATTTTGGAAACGAAACGAAACTTTTCCATTTTTTTTTCTTTCTTTCTCATTTTTTTTCCGTTTTTGCCCTACTGCTCTTTATGACGAAAGAAAGAAACTATCTAATTATTTTTTTTGCAACGAAAAAAAAATTCAAAAAAAGAAATAAAAAGGGATGATGACGATGTTAATCTGTCTAGACATGAATTCGGAAATAATGTCATGATTTTTTTTTTGAAAATTGATCTTTCATTTTTTGAAGGCTCATTCATGAATCAATTTATTCTTTTAAAAATTGTTATGAAATAAATAAAGCAAAAATTATTTTTAAAAAATTAGGAATTTTTTTTGGATTTTTTCGAAAATTTTTGGACATTTTCGATTTTAATTTCTGTAATTTTTCAAATTTTTTAAAAGTTTTTTTTTTTAATTTTCAAAAGCTCATTCATGAATCAAATTATTTTTAAAAATTTTTTCATAAAATTGATAAAACAAAGATTATTTTAAAAATTAGGAACTTTTTTTTGGATTTTTTGAATTTAATTTCTATAATTTTTAGATGTTTTTATTTTGTTTTTAGAATATTTTTCATGCAAAATGTATGGTTTTTTTTTTAATTTTTGATGCAAAATTTATTTTCCTACCAATTTGTTTTTTTGACGTTTTTTCCCTTGAAAATTATTTTTTTTCTGAAAATCCAAATTTTCCGAAAAAAGTTTTTTTAATAATTTTTTTGAGCATTTTTTAAAAATTATTTTCTTGAAAAATTGCGTTTTTTCCTGAAAATAAAAAAAAATTTCAAAAAAATTTTTCTTGCCGATTTTTTTTTCAATTTTACAATTAGTTTTTTTTTCAAAACTAACTATTCTCAGACCTGTAATTAATATTCTGCTCATCGACCTTCTCCTCTTCCCCATCATGTCATTTCCCCCCCCCCCTTCTCCCCCTTTCCAATATTTGTCCACCTCATCCATCCCTCCATCCAATCTCCTCTCCCATTGATTTCATTTCAAAAACCACTCTCACCGCCGCCTGCTCGCCCGGCCGCCTTTCCGAGAAGCAAACCAAACAGTTCGAGAAGTGGGCGTGGCCTGGTCCGTCTATTAATAGTAACTTGTGATCGTTTTGTGTGTCCTTTCGGTCTTTTTCGACCGCCCGACCAACTTGACATTGTACTTTTACTTTTGAGAATGAGGAAAGAAAAAGAAGGACAAAAGGACAAGTTGATACTAAATACCAGAGCAAGAAAAAAACTTCCGGGATGCTGAGGGGGCAGGACAGGACTTGTGTCTTCTGATCGGATCGACTGACACTTTATTATATGTTTTTTTCAAACGAAACGGTACCGCTGACAGTCGAGTCCGCGGCGATCGGCGTCTCTATATCTCTGCGTCTCCCACTCTCTCCCATTCCACGTGGCTTTCTTAGCTCAACTGTCACCATTTGAAAAATGAGTAATATGCAAGACACATCCGCTACATTGTGGCTTTGATATGGGTGGGAAGACTAGACTAGGGATACAATGCATTTTGCAAGTGGCTCCAATTCAGGGTTCTTGATGTGATTTGGGTGGCGCTGTGTTTTGGCGCGTTTCTCGTGCTTTGATACAGTGCCTTGACGCAATTTTCGATACCCTGACGTATTTCTACATCCCAATCTCACTCATGGCACTTGGGCGTAGTTTTTGTGTCTTCCAATCAACGCATTTTCAGTTTTCAGTGCCTTGAGTCACTCTCACCGTCTTGGCGGCACGATTCTAATGATCTCAAGGATTTTTAGTATCGTGGCGCAATCGTAGTGTCATTTTGATAATCTCTCAAACGGGCTCTAGACCCATCATCTCACTGCTGGTATCTTTGCGCATTTTCAGGGCCTTGGCATCATTTTTGTGCCTTGACTCATTTTCAGTTCCAGTGCCTCGGCTCAATTTTCAATGTACTAGTGTTTTTTTTAGTGCCTCAATAGCCACTTTACGTCTTGCCGCCATTACAGTGCTGTGGCGCATTTCAAGTGTCTTACAATTAGCGCGTTTCCTGATTTAAACGTGAAATCTCAACTGTTTTTTTTTCATACCAAAATGCATTTCTAGACAGCCTATTTCACTCCTAGCACCTTTCCTGACACCTTATCGCATTTTTTGCGTTTTTCTCCACATTTTTTCTAACTTTTTATAAGATCACAAACCGTGTCGAGAGTCGAGACTCAATTAAACTACAAACCACACTTTGATCTTTATTTTCATATTAAGCGAACAAAAACTCGGCTCGGCTATGAAACACACACACACTTTTCCATCGACCCAAAAGATCGAATTTCCCGCCCCGCCTCATCTCATCAATTTCCGGAGAAAAGAGAGCAAAAAACGAGTTGAAAATGGGCAAAAAAACGAGAGGCGGCCGGCCACTGAAAAGGGTGTGGAATTGACATGTGTGAGAGGAAAGGGGAGGGGGAAGAGAGTGTGACGAAACGAAGGAGGCAATGTTTCGTCGATGAAAAGTATATGGAGAGCAGATATTTATATTTTTATTTATAGCCGACCCGACACTTTGTAGGGGGAGTGTTTAGCTGTGAGTGTTAGGGGAAGGAGGAGTAGAAACTTGAAATTAAAAAAAAAAATTTAATTTTCTACTTTATTCAATTTTTTTGATTTTTAGCATAATTAGTTATCATTTTGATAATTTGTTGTTGCTAAATTTGATTTTATTTCCTTCCAAATTTTCAAAATTCAAATTATTTTTTTCGAAAAAAAAGTGTGAAAATTTTTTTTAAAAATAATTTTTAATTCCAAATTTTAAATTTGCAGTTTAAATTAATAGTTCATATATTCAACTTTTTTAATTAAAAATGTAACTTTAAAATTTTTTTAATTTCAACAAATCAAATAAAAACCATGCATTTTTTATACTGAGAATCAATTTTTTTAATCTCAAATAATTTTTTTAGTTTAACAAATGCAAAAATAATCCAAAATTTTTGAAAAATTTTAAATTAATTTTTTTTCAAAAAATGTTTTTTTCAATTTTTTAATTTTTTTTTTCTGAAAAAAATGGAGAGCAAAAAACTAAATTTATTCATTTAAAATAATTTTAAAAACTTACTTTTGGGAAAAAATTAATTCACGAAAATTCCGAAAAATTTGAAAAAAAACATCAATTTGAAATTAAAGGCAATAATCGAACAAAAATTTCAAGTTAGTCTCAATATTTTCAAAAATAATTTTAAAAAGAATTTTTTTTTCAATTTTTTTCAGTTTTTCAAATTTTTTCAAATTTCAAAATTCTTTCTGATCACACATTCTCATAGTTTTTCCTTGATGATATCATCTCCTTGCCCCCTCACTCACTCATTACTTGTCTTCTTCTCACATTAGCGTGCTCCAAACCACTTATAATCCCTCCTTCCCCCCTCCCCCATTTTCTATCCTAATCCCGTCGACTTTCCAAGTATTTCATTCATTTATTCATGTGTACAAGGTGTGAATAACAAATTGAAAAACGCAAAAGGACTTGAGGAAAAAGTTTCTTCTCCAAATATCATCCGGGGAGGAGAACTCGAATATCTGAATTTTTGAGGGGAAAAGTGGGGGTGGCGGAGGGAGGAGGTTTCTTTTCCTATTTCTATGAATACAGTTTTATGATTTCAGGAAATTAGATCTTGTTTTCACTAACTTTGAATTTTAAAGGAGGACGGACACGAAAAAATGACTTGTTTCCATATGAAAGTATTAGCAATCTCAGGCAAAAACGTAAAATGGCCTTGGCCACGTGGCGCCGCTCCTCTTCTACGGCCACAAGGGTCACGCCACGAACAGGCAGAAAATTATGAAAATTACGGTGAAATTTTTAAAATCGAGGCGTGACCCATGTGGCCGTGGACGAGGAGCTGCGCCACGTGGCCAAGGCCATTTTTCGTTTTCGCGTGAGACTGCTAATACCTTCGATGTAAAGTACAGATCGCCATATGAGACAATCTGTTTTTGTTTATTTTTTGAAAAATTTCTGATTTTTGAATTTTCACTTCAGTTTTGGCGACCTTCGTTTCGTCAACGATTTCATGTTGAAAACAGAGTCGAAAAATGCGTTCTTTTTTCTGGCGCAGTCGGATTGACCCTGCGATATCAGTTTTATAGCCAGATTTAAATTCTGCAGACTTAAAAACACGAACATCTGTTTTTCACAAATATCCTTGAATTCTAGTGGTTAATATGATTAAATTCTTAAGTAAAACTCATTTTTAGGACGGCAGATTCCAAAGAAAACAAATATAATTCACTTCCCGCGAATCCCGATTTTTTTTCTCTCGATTTGGAAATTTTCCATTTTTTTCTTCAATTTCACTATAATTCGGCTGAGTTTTTGCATCAGAATTGGTTTTCTGTAATTGAAACAGGTATTTACGGCTGAAATCACAAAGAAAATTGGAGAAAAACTGACAAAAACCGCCAAATTTGACCGAAAATCAAGAAAAAAAAATAATGGAAAAAATGAATTGTCGTAAGATTAAATGCCAAGTCCGCAGACACCGCAACATCAAATTTTACGTCAAATCGCATGCAAGTCCCCGTCAAAAATCCCCAAACGCGAAATACCGTAGTCCTGTCCGTCCTCCTTTAAGCCATTAAAAACTGAAAAATTGTTGAAAATAACAAACAATAAGAAGAAAAAAACAAAGTGAAAATTGAAAAAAATGCAAACTTTTTTTTGCTCATTCATTTTTTTCAATTGCATTTTTTTTTTGTTGTTGACCAAATTTAAAAAATTTTACAATTAGAAACTATTTACAGTTTAAAAAATTAGAATTTTTAAAAAATTTTGAAAAAAAAATAGTTTTCTCAATTTTATATTTTATTTTCTAAAAATCCATTATGTTTTTTCAAAAATTTTGAAAACGCAACAAATTAAATTTCAAGAAAATCTCCTCAAATATAATTTTTCGAATTTTGAAATTTTTGAAAAAATTGGAAAAATCCCTATTTTTTTCCATTTTTTTTTTTGAAATTTGAAAAAATTTCATCATTTTTTATCATATTTAGATTTTTAACATTCATTTTCTTTGGAAAAAATTGTTTCTTGAAATTTGTTTCTAGCTCTCTGACGTAGCATTCGATATTCCGATTGTTTGTTTGATCTCGCCCCCTTCTCCCCCTCCCCCCTCCTCCTTGCCCTCCTTTTTCCTCCCCTTATAAGGTATCTTTTGTCCTTTTCAAGAGCCTAGAATGGCTTCTTAAGAAGACCTTTTTGACGTCAGAATAGCTATTGAAAGGTTAATAAATAGGACACGGCGCCCTCAACTGCTAAAATGCAAAAACGAGAGTGCGGTAGAGCGCGCTTGCATCGAAACTGAGAAAAAACGCTGCAGTGCGCGATTTCAACGAG
>LR582874.1:0-16363 GCA_900536345.3 Caenorhabditis sp. 39 LS-2015 | reverse complement strand
CAACGCATTATTGTGCTCTCTGTGCAGATCGTCTTCCGAGTGCAACGAGAGCAGCGATTCGTCGCGGAGACCGAGGCCGCCCGTGAACAGGTACGGTTGGCGGGCCGGATTGTTGGGCGTGGAACTTCTCGGAGGCGATGCGCCGATTTGCGAGGCGGAAACGGCACGTCGACGGCCGATCGGGACACTTCCGATGGGTGGCAGACGGCGGGGCGGATGATCGGCGAGCAGCGGGTCTGTGCTGGAAGATGGGATGGGTTACTGTAGCTTCAAACGGTGCATTTGCGGGTCAAATGTAGTGCTAGGCACCGAATTTGACGCGCTGGGTTACTGTAGCTTCAAAGTCCGCGAATTGTCGTCAAATATAGCGCAAACACTGAATTCGACGCGCAATTGCAGATTTTGAACTACAGTATCCCAGGAAAGTCAATTTCGAGGAATTCTGCAATTGCGCGTCAAATCTGGCGCATTTACGCGATTTAGCAACAAATTGCACGTTTCTAGAGGTATTTGTCGGCAAATTTCGGATTTTCTGACAATCTGGATTACTGTAGCTTCAAAAGTCGGCAATTCGTCGTAATATCGAGTGCATACACCAAATTCGACGCGCAATTGCAGATTTTGAAGGTACAGTAACCCGGGAAACTCAGTTTTGCGGAAATGTGCGATTACACGACAAATTACACACTTCTGAAGGTACAGTAACCCCGGAATTGACAATTTTTGAAAAAATCTGCATTTGCGCGTCAAATCTAGTGCCTGGGCATTGGATTTGACGCGAAACTGCGTATTTTCTAATTTTTGCATTATTCCGGGGTTACTGTACTTTGGGAAACTAGAAAGACACTGAATTCCACGCCAAATTGCGGATTTTCTGTCAATATGGATTACTGTAGCTTCAAAGTCCGCAAATCATCGTCAAATATAGCGCAATTTCAGATTTCCAAGCTACCGTAACCCAAAAACTAATTTTTGAAGGATCAGGGTTACTGTAGCTTCAAAAATCCGCAATTTGTCGTGAAATCGAGTGCATACACTGAATTTAACGCGAAATTGCAGAATATCAAGCTACAGTAGCCCAAATAGCTGAAAATCCGCATTTTGGCGCAAAAATGGCAATTTCCGTGTAAAACACCAAATTTGACGCGCAAATGCACATTTTGAAGATACAGTAACCCAGGAAATCTCGTTTTTCACCATTTTTGATCGTTTTGGAAGGATTTTCATCGCAAAAAAGACTCACTCATCGTTGTCCACACCAATCGCTCCGTACGACGACATCTTATCACTGATAAGCGGTTTTTCCACTGATTTTTCGGGATTTCCACTGGAAACTCGGGAAAATCGTCGGAAAACCTGGAAAATAGGAAATTTATCGGAAAAATTGCCGGAATCAGCGCAAAATAAAGCGGAGAGCGCTGTGTGTAATCAGTGATACCTTGGTACTGATAAATTGATAACTTTCGCGTTTTTCACTTACTTTTTCAGAAAAATCGGCAAAAAATCGGGGCATTTGAGTGGGAAAATCAGTGATTATCAGTGAAAATCAATCCAATTTTTTCCCAATTTTTCTCCATTTTTTTCGCCATTTTTTGGAGTGCCATGTGAGCGTCTTTGTCTGTTTTCTCTCGCGTCTCTCCGTTTTTCACACTCTCCTTGACATTGTGCACTTTTGAGAGTTGACGGGGGTGATAAGCGCTGATAACAGCCAAGTTTCGAGTGGAAATCAGCGTTTTCATGTCAAATTTGACAGATTTTCAAAAAATCCGCAACTTTGCGTCAAATTCAGCGTCTTGGTACCAAATTTGACGCGAAAATGCAGATTTTGAAGATACAGTAACCAGAAAACTCAAATTTGAAGATTCTGGATTACTGTAGCTCTATAACTGTGCAATTTGCCGTCGAATACAGTGGAAACATTGAATTTGACGCAAAAATTCAGATTTTTTGAAAAATCCGCGAGTTCGCGTCAAATATAGCGTTCCGGCATGAGATTTGACGCGAAAATGCACATTTTGAAGCTACAGTGACACCAGAATCCGAAATTGAGTTCCAGGATTACTGTAGCTTTGAAACTGTGCAATTCGTCGTGAAATCGAGCAAATACACCAAATTAGAAGCAAAAATACCGATTTTCAAGCTACAGTAACCCCAGAATCAAAAAATTCATTTCCAGGGTTACTGTAGCTTCAAAATCCGTACTTGCGCGTCGAATTCGGTGCCCACACCAAATTTGACAACAAACTGCACAATTTTCAAGCTACCGTAACCTCAGAATCAAAAATTCAGTTCCAGGGTTACGGTACCTTCAAAATCTGCATTTGCGCGTCAAATTCAGTGCCGACACCAAATTTGACGACAAATTGCACCATTCTGAAGCTACAGTAACCCAAAATCCATCAAATCGAGAGTCTACGCCAAAAATAGCAATTTCAACAAGAAAAATGGCAAAAAATCACAAAAACCAAAGAAAAAAGTACGGAAAAGTGCAAAATGTACACATTTTCATCAATTTCAAAATATCAAAAAGGGGCGGGGCTGAAATTGGAATGAACCGTTCATAAATATAACCGAAAAATCGCAAACAAATAGGGAAATATTTAAATAAATACATAAATATGAAAATCACTGGAATACCCATACGAAAAATAACCGAAAAAAATGGGGGAAAAGCGTCGAGAAAAAAACAAAACAACGACTAGGCGGGCAGCAATAAAAAAAATTCGAAAAAATAAGAAAAAAATAAAATAAATTAGGTATCCAAATTGTCACTCATTATAAGGAGGATGAGGGATGACCATCCGGTAAATGGGTGACATCCGCGTCCCTCTCCGGTTCGATCGTCGTAGTTCTCCCACAGGAAACCGGTTTTGTTGAATTGCTGCAAGAAAACTGACATTTTTCGTAAATTCCGGGTTACTGTAGCTTGACAGTCCGCAATTGCGCGGCAAATCTGGTGTAGGCACTGGATTTGACGCGCAACTGCAGATTTCTAAAGCTACAGTAATCCTAGAAGTGTATTTTGATGTCTAGGGTTACTGTAGCTTAAAAATCTGCATTTGCGCGTCAAATATGGTGCATGCTCTAAATCTGACGCGCAAATGCAGATTTTCGAAGCTACCGTAATCCAAGAAGTCAATTTTCCAGTCTGCCGTTACGGTAGCTTGGAAGTCCGCAATTGCGCGTTAAATTTGGTGTAGGCACTGGATTTGACGCGCAAATGCAGATTTTAGGTTAACGTAGCTCTAAAACAGTGCAATTTTGCGACAAATCCATTGTCGGCACCGAATTTGACGCGCAAACGCAAATTTTGAAGCTACAGTAATCTTGGAAGTGCATTTGGAGGTCTAGGCTTACGGTAGCCTAAAAATCTGCAAATGCGCGTCAAATTAAGCGCCGGAACACTAAATTTGACGCGCAAATGCAGATTTTTCAAAAAACCCGCATTTTCGCGTCAAATTCAACGCACTGTCACTAAAATTGACGCTACAGTAGTCAAGTAGCTTCAAAACTATGCAGACACTCAATTTGACGACAAATTGCACACTTTCAAGGTACCGTAATCTAAAAAAAAACGCAAAACACTCACATTAGCCATATTGGTCACCAAATTAGCTCTGAGTTCCGCAAAAATCGTCTTCGCTTGCTCTCGATGCGGTCCAGGTTGCTCGGAATAGTGTCTCAGCGAGCTGAGTACCATGTAGTTGATGTTTATCCAGATGTATCCCCTCCAGTATGGTGGATCGTGTTCCGTATTCCGCGCCAGATAGTACGGACTGCTCCGCGACACGGATCTGAGTCCAAAGTCGGTCCAAAGCACTTGAGGATCGCGAATTTTGTCCAAAATCGATTTTAGATGCGGGGATTTCGACGGTACCATCTTGAGCATCATCGGGAACAGATTGTTGTAGCCGAACACGTTGGTCACCAGTTTTTGAGTCGGCGGCCGTGAAGTGACACGTTGATACTCGAACGCACGCGGTTTTCCGGGTGTTGGAACAGGCGCCAGGGCCACGTCTTCGCTGTGTTTGCCGAAATCGTAGAAACCCGAGTGTTCTGGCGACCAGTGGTCTGGAAATCGATGAGATTAGTCGAAAATTACTTTAAATTTTTTTTTCAAATTATCTGAATTTTTTATTGAAAAATTGATTGATTTTAAAATTTTATTATTTTAAAAATTTTGAATTAAAAATCAATTTTTTCGACCAATTTTCATAATTTTCTAAAAATTTATATATTTTTGACCAACCAATTTTTTCGATTTTTTCGAAGCTTTTGAAAATATTTTTATTTCAAAAAAATCACCAATTTTCCGTGATTTTTCAACAGCAAAAAATTAAAATTTCAGAAATTTTTTTTTTTTAATCCTGAAAAATGCAAAAGACGATAATGAAAATAATACGAATATTTCAAAAATACCCACTATTTCCAGCCAATTTTTAAAAAAACAATTTCAGCATTTTTAAGAAATTTCAATTTTTCCAATTTTTTTCGAAATTTTTCAAAAAAAAAACTCAGATTTTTTTTTTAAATCAGTGAAATCTTGAAAGTTTTCAACTGAAAAAACTTTAAAAAAACACAATTTCTGTCTTTCCAATTTCCAAAAAAAAAATTTCAACAATTTTCCAATTTTCAATTTTTTTAAAAATGTTTCCAAAAAAAAATTATTTTTTCAATTTTTCAAAAATCAGCGGAATCTTTGAATTTTCTCACTGAAAGCCAAAAAACACCATTTCTGACTTCCAAATTTTCAAAAAATTAATTTCAGCATTTTTAAGAATTTTCAATTTTTTCAAAATTTTTCACAAAAAATATTTTTAAAAATTCAAGAATTTTTTTTTAAATCAGCGAAATCTTCGAATTTTCTCACTAAAAACCAAAAAAACACCATTTCAGACATCCCAATTTTCAAAAAAACGATTTTCAGCAGTTTTCAAATTTTTTTAATTTTTTCGGAATTTTTCAAAAAAAATTTTCAATTTTTAGTTTTTTTTAAATCTGCAAAATTTTTGAAATTTTTTTCACGAAAAGTTCCAAAAAATTCTCATTTTTATTTGCAGCTTCAAAATGATTTTTTTCAAATATTTACATTTTTTTCGAGATTTTTCAAAAAAAAAATAAAAAAAATTCTATTTTTTAAAAATCGCCAAAATATTGGAATTTCTCCAATTTTTTTAAAAATAATCCAATAAAAAACCCACCCTTAACCAACTGCTCAAAATTGTTCAGCTCCTCCATCGCCTTGGCGGCCCGTTGATGTTCCTGATCGGTTCCATAGGCTTTGGACAGCCGTTCGAGTACCCGAGAAGCGAGAGCCAGCCAGCATCTCAGATCCAAATGGTACTCGTGTTCCGACGGATGCGATGCTCTCGGGAAGTCGTCGAGTCCCGAGGACAGTGTTTTCGGGTTCAATTCCGACACGATCGTCTCGTTTCTGCCTCTCCATCGGAAAGTTGTTCGTGTCGGACCGGCTTGAGAGGAGCGCAGCCAGTGGAACCATTTGTCGAGACGGGGGTAGAGGAGTTTCAGAATTCCCGCGTAACGGCTTACGGTCTGCAAAATATAAATGTAAAAATTGGAAAAAAAAATGAAAATTTGGGCATAACTTCGGTAAGCACGGTGAAGGTGAAAATCCGCGGAAATCGTGAGAAAATCGACAAAACTCTTGGATTTTTGCCAATTTTTCCAGAATCCCCCAGATTTTGACCAACCCGAAAAATTAGAATAAGGAAAAGTAGATTCCAGAAATGCACAATGAAGGTGCATATTTGCAAAAATTTACGCAAAAAATAAATAAAAAAAATAAAAATTCGGGCATAACTTCGGTAAGCACGGTGAAGGTGAAAATCTGCGGAAATTGCGAGAAAATCGATAAAACTCTTGGATTTTTGCCAATTTTTCACAAATCCCCCAGATTTTGACCATCCCGACTTGAGTTTTTCGAAAAAATTAGAATAATAAAACATGGATTCCAAAAATGCACAGTGAAGGTGAAAATCTGTGGAAATTTCCAGAAAATTGACAATTTTTCACAAATTCCACAGATTTTGACCCCTCCGAGGTTATTTTCCGACAAACGTCGAATTTTTAGAAGGTGATATAAGAAAAATTTGGGCACGACTTCGGTAGGCACGGTGAAGGTGAAAATCTGCGGAAATTGCGAGAAAATCGATAAAAATTCAGGATTTTTGTCAATTTTTCCAGAATTCTCCAGATTTTGACCATCCCGCCATAATTTTTTTGGCAACTTTCGAATAATTGAAAATGAATTCAAAAAAAATTGAAATTTGGGCATAACTGCGGTAGGCACGGTAAAGGTGAAAATCCGGGGAAATTGCGAGAAAATCGACAAAAATTCAGGATTTTTGCCAATTTTTCACAAAATCCACAGATTTTGACCATCCCGACTTGCGTTTTTCGAAAAAATTAGAATAGTAAAAATAGGAAAAAAATAGCGAGAAAATTGACAATTTTTAACGAATTCTGCAGATTTTGACCATCCCGACATGATTTTTTTTGGCAAATTTCGGAAAAAAAATTTCATTAAAAAAATTCAACAAATTTCCGAAAATTCAAAGTAAATTCAAGAAAATTCGGGCATAACTTCGGTAGGCACGGTGAAGGTGAAAATCTGTGGAAATTGCGAAAAAAACGATAAAAATTCAGGATTTTTGTCAATTTTTCACAAATCCCACAGATTTTGACCATTCCGAATTGAGTTTTCCAAGAAATTTCAAATAATGAAAAATAGATTCCAGAAAAGCACAGTGAAGGTGAGAATCTGTGAAAACTGCCATTTTTTCACACATTCCACAAATTTTGACACTTTTGAAGTGATTTTTCGACAAATTTCGAATTTTTAGAAGGTGATATAAAAAAAATTCGGGCATAACTTCGGTAGGCACGGTGAAGGTGAAAATCTGCGGAAATCCTGAGAAAATCGACAAAAATTCAGGATTTTCGCCAATTTTTCAGAAATTCCACAGATTTTGACCATCCCGACTGGATTTTTCCGAAAAAATTCAAATTATAAAGCGTAGATTGGATAAAATTTGGGCATGACTTCGATAAGCACGGCAAAGGTGAAAATCCGCGGAAATCGTGAGAAAATCGACGAAAATCTTGGATTTTTGCATATTTTTCACAAATTCCACAGATCTCGACCCTCCCGACATTATTTTCCGAATAACTGACTTGCCCTTTTCTGATTCAATTCAAAAAGTATTTTGCTAGCAAAATTAAACATTTTAACGGCAAAAAACGTCAAAATAAAAATTTAAAAAATCCACAGCGATCAAACCGCTCGATGTTCGCCAGAAAAAAACAGATTTCAAATTCAAATTTTTGAAAAAAAAAATTGGGCATAACTTCGTTACGCTGAGACCAGGAAAGCTAAAAATCTGCAAAAATCGTGAAAAAAAACCAGAAAACCATCAAATTTTCTCGGTTTTTTCCCCAATTTTCGCCAATTTTCAAGCTTCCCGATCTCTAATTTCCAATTTCCAATTTCCCACCTTTTCATCATGAACCAGCTTGTCCATGACATAGAAAAGTGTGGGCGGGTTTGCGACGTCCGTCTTCTGCGGTATGAAATCGACGGGAACTTTGGCTTCCGCTTCAGTGCCAACGATCATTTCGCGGGGGATCCATCCGGAAGTGTCCATGGCGTTCATCCAAGACGCAATCACTTCCAGCGACATTTTCGGGTCCATTTTACGGATCAACATTTGATGGAATCCCTCGTCCCAGAGGAATCCACGTGGGAAGAACGGGCGGGATGGTACTGCGCTGAACAGCACGTGTGGACCGTAGGTTTGTTGGATGCCGTGGACGAGCACTTTGTTGTATCCGTACCAGTAGCCGACCGATCCGAGCATGTTCGATATCGCCACTTTTCCCATTTTTTGCTGCTCTTTTGTGTAGTTTTTCGAGGCCAATTGGAACACGTTCTCGTATTTTTTGTTGAAATTGTGAGCGCGGACTCGGAGGAAGTTGGAGAGCTCGTCGGATTTCATGGCCGACAGCTTTTCGGTTCTGGAAGAGCTGACAGGACGGTTACGGGGATTACTGTAGCATAAAATCGGTGGAAATTGTAAATATTGTCAAAAAATCAAATTTTTGCACTGAAATTGACAAAAAATGCAGATTTTCACAAAATTTCGGGTTTCAGCGGCTACTGAAGTTTCAAAACTGTGAACACACCAAATTTAACGCCAAAATGCACAAATTGAAGCTACAGTACCCATCTTTCACCAAAAACATTGAATTTAACGCCAAAATGCAGATTTCAAGCGACTGGAGGTTACTGTAGCTTCAAATCTCTGCATGCACAAAATTTGACGACAAAATGCACAAATTGAAGCTACAGTACCAATTTTTCGCCAAAATGCAAATTTTAAGCGACTAGAGGTTACTGTAGCTTCAAAACTCTCCATACACCAAATTTGACGCCAAAACGCACAAATTGAAGCTACAGTAACCCAAATCTCGCAAATTTCTCCAAAACCCACTGGAAAAAGATCTCCAGCTCGGCGTTATGAGCCAAATTCAGCTGAATTGCGGCGAATCGGCCTTCCTGATCGTTGTGCTTCTCGTTGAGCAGATAGTTGAGCGGTTGGTGCGGAGAATCGAACGCTTGCTGAAACCAGTACTAGACGGACGGTGAGAAACGGTGGAAATCGCGAAAATTGGGTTACTGTAACTTCAAAAGTGTGCATACAGCAGATTTGACGACAAATTGCACAAATTGAAGCTACAGTACCCGTTTTTACGTCAAAATTCAGATTTACAGATTACTGTAGCTTGGAAACTGTGCACACACCAAATTTGACGACAAATTGCACAAATTGAAGCTATAGTACCCGTTTTTACGTCAAAATTCAGATATATGGATTACTGTAGCTTCAAAATGGTGCATACACCAAATTTGACGACAAAATGCACAAATTGAAGCTACAGTACCCGTTTTTCTCCAAATTTCCGTCAAAATCTCACCGTATTATCCATGATAAAATCGTGATATCTCTCGATCGGAATAATCTCATCAGTGAGCATCATCGAGTGCGACGCTTGCAGTTTCGTGCCGTTTTTGAGCCGAATGCTCATCGTAAACTTGCCGAAAAGCTCACTTCGTCCCGTGAACGCGTCTTTCAAGTGTTTGCCAAGCTGGATCCGGGTTACTGTATCCTGGGCGGACAGGTACAGTATGATGTTGTAGCGTTTGCCACGTGGCATTGATAATTTGATGCGGGCACCGAAACCGTTGGCCTCGTTGATCCAGTCGGTTTGGATGGTACCTCCGTTGGTTTCGGTGATGTTTTGACGGCCAAACGACCGCCCGTCCGCCTCGTACCAGTAGTAGCCGCGGAGATGGTCGTCTGCAACAGGAAAATTGTAAAAAATCCCAAAAAATCAATCCAAGGATTACTGTAGGTTCAATCTGTGCATTTTGCCGTCAGGTTTGGTGTATGCAGAGTTCCGAAGCTACAGTAACCTCATGTCGCTTGAAATCTGCGCATTGACGTCGAATTCAAGGTTTTTGAATTAAAAACAGTTACTGTAGCTTCAATCTGTGCATTTTGTCGTTAAGTTTGGTGTATGCACAGTTTTGAAGCTACAGTAACCCTCAACTGCTCGAAATCTGCATTTTTGCGTCAAATTGACCGATTCTGTTCATATTTTCGCAGAAATTCCCCAAATCTCACCTTGATTACACCAATGCCTAATCTGCGGTCGACTTATCACACTCGGCTGCTCGTACCACATCATTCCGAACAGCGGAGACATCGGCGATCGAGTCCGGAGACCGAAATACATGTGCGGACGATAGGTTCCCCAGGTGAATGGGGCCTGGAATTATAAAAAGGTGATTTTGATTTTTTGGAATTTTTTTGAATTTTCGGATTTTTTTTTTGGATTTTTTTGGAATTTTTTGAAATTTTTTTGCAATTTTTTTTTTTTAATTTCTAACTTTTTTTCTTTAAAAAAGTAAAAAAAATTAATTTTAAATTTTGAAATTATTTTTTTGTTTCCGAAAATTCCAGAAAAACCCCAAAAAAAAATTGCATCATCCTGATGTCTTTCTCAATTTTTATTCAATTTTTCCAAACTTTTTCTCTCAATTTTTTTTTTAAAAACCCCAAAAATTTCAGAATTTTTGGAAAAATTCTGCAATTTTTTTTTTAAAACCCCAAAAATTCTAGAAAAGCCCCAAAAAATTCCGCGTAATCCTGACACGTTTCTAAACGTTTACTCAATTTTTCTAATTTTTTTTTTCAATTTTTTTCCCAAAAAAAATAGAAAAAAAAACAAAAATTTTCAGAATTTTCAAAAATTCAACACCAATTTTTTTTTTATTTTTCTAAAAATCCGAAAAAAATTCTACATCATCCTGACGGTTTTTTTAACGTTCCTCTAATTTTTCCAGATTTTTAGCTAATTGTTTTCCAAAAAAAAACTCACGCTTTCCGGGTCGACATTCGGCAACGGCAGCACTTTCTCAATCGATGGGTAGAGATAAACGTTGAGTAAAATGTAGGCGGCGGCTCCCATCATAACCAAAAAAACCAGTACTAAATCCCAAGAACATATCGAAGACCATGGATCGGAACGGGCGACCGGCTCGTATCGGATGGTTGCCGACGGTGTTTCGACTTCTCGCGGCGGCCGGCGTCTTGGAGCCATTTCTGGCGCTGGAAACAATATTTTTCATGAAAATTGAGAGATTTTAAGCCAAAAACGATGAAAATTGGCTGAAAATCCGTTGAAAATGACTAAAAATCCGTGGAAATAAACAAAAATTTCAGATGGCCGAGTTTTTGAAAACCTAGTCCGCGAAAACTAGTCCCCGACCGAAGTTTTATCAGTTTCACCGGTTTTTTATTGGTTCTTCAAGTAAATATCAGTTCTTCTTGACATTCAAACAATTAATCATCAGTTTCCACTTGATTCTCAGTGAAATAGCCCAAAATAACAGCGATTTTCCCTAAATTCCGCCGAATTTTGGTGAATTTCGGCGGAGCGCATTTGCATACCCCGCCGTTCTATTTGTTTTTCGCACCTTTTTGTTTGTATTTACTCGATTTTCTCGCGATTTTCGCACTTTTCTGTTTGCCCAAGGGTTCCAGTGATAGCCGAACTTTGTACTTTTCCGGAAAACTCGTAAAATTCATTGAAAACCCCCGAAAAATCGCGAAAAACGCCATTTTCCACTTATCAACCCGTTTTGGCCTGATAAATGGCACCATTTGATGCGGTGATGCTGATCAGAGACTGATAACAGCTGCTGACGCATTGTACTCTCGAGTTTTTATCGATTTTCTGAAGATTTTAGCCCAAAATTTGGATTTTTTGCAGGTTTGGGTCAAAATGGCAAGTCAATCGACGACGAAGACGGCGTTCGAAAACGATTATGGGGATTTCAGCCAGTTTAAGAAGGGAAAGACGGTTAAGGTGAGTGGAAGGTTGAAAATTTTGGAAAACTGGAAAATTTAGAAAAAAATTTGAAAAAAATGAAAAAAAAATATTTATTTCATTTTTTTTTTTCAGTTTTTTCCGTTTTTTGCGGGGATTGTAGGTCAAATTTTTTTTCGATTTGTCCTTTGAATTCCCAGCTGTTTCAATTGTGATTAGCGCTAAATTTCATTTTTTTTCAATTTTTTAAAAGTTGTTTGAAAATTTTCGGGGCGAAATTTTTTTTGTTGTTGATTTTTTTTCAATTTTTGAGATTTTTCCACACGTTCTCTAAATTTTAAAAATTGTATTTTAACGAAAAAAGGGAAAAATTTTGGATTTTTGAAATTTGAAAAAAAATTAATTTTTTCAAATTTTGGAATTTTTGATTTTTAATAATGTTGAAAATATGGTTTTATTTAACAATAAATTCGGCGAAAAATCTAAATTTTTTTTTTTTTTAAAATTTTTTTTTTAGAAAAATTCTGTTTTTCTGTTTCAACTTTATTTTTTCTAAATATTTAATTTTCATAAAAATGATGAAAAATGGTCTAAATATCGGCGAAAAATTGGAATTAAATTTTTTTAAAAATTCATGATGAAACCCAAATTTTGATAATTTCAAAGTTTTATTTTTTTTTTTTTTTTTTTAATTTTTAAAATAAAAAAAATAACGGAAAAAACAAGAATATAGTTCAAAAAAAAATAATTGAGAAAATAAATAATTTGAAATTTGAAAAAAACTAATTCTTAATCGATTTTTTTTCAAAAAAATTGTTTAATTTATTTTTTAAATTTAATTTTTGCTATTAAAATATGCGTTTCTAATTATTTTTTCTAGTTTAAAAAAAATTATTTTCAAAAATTTTCGAAATTCAAAAAAAAAATTCAAAATAATTTCCTCTTATTTCTGGTCATTTTTTTTTTTCAATTTTCCAATTTTTTCCAGCAATCTCTCGGCGAGCACATCTACCTGCAATACCTTCTCGTCTCGGGAATCTACATGTTGGAGCCGTGGGAGCAACGTCTGTTCAACTGGATTCTCATCTTCGCACTCACCGCCTTCATCGCATTGATCGCCTTCTTCGTTGTTTAGACATTTTTTGAAAATTTCCAACAAAAATTGCGAATTTTCTCAATTTCCTGCCTAAATTTATTGATTTTCCCACATTTTCCCCCATTTCCGCCCATTCTCCTCACTAATCCCCGTCTTATCTGTGTTTCCATGTCAACCAGACGTGTTTCTCTAACTTTCCATGTAAATATATACTCTTGCCTTGCTAGCACGCGTTTTTATCGATTTTTATCGGGAAAATGGGGGTTTTTCAGTTTTTTAGAAAAAAACGAAAATTTTGATTTGAAAATGTTGTTTTTGGCCTAAACAAGGTGAAATTAGGGTTTATTCGATGGTTCGATTTTTAAAAATTTCAATATTGGCTTAAAATTTCAATTATTTATTTTTTCTGCGTAAGTTTGAATTTCCCGTCATTCCTGATCAAAATACGCTTCAATTTCATCATTTTCTTATCAGTTTGTGATGATTATGGTCAAATGATGCATCAGTTGGCAAATATACGTGGAAAATGGGAAAATTGAGCAAAAATTGAAAATTATCGATTGATTTTTTTGAAAATTTAAAAATTTTGTTTTTTTCGGATTTTTTTGGAAATTTAAAAAAAATTCAAATTTTTAATTTTTTTTTCGTAATTTTCGAAATTTTTAAAAATTTGAATTTTTCGAAACTAAAAGAAAATCGATTTTTTTTTATTTTTTCGGAATATTCGAAATTTTTAAAAATTTGAATTTTTCGAAACTAAAAGAAAATCGATTTTTTTTATTTTTTCGTAATTTTCGAAATTTTTAAAAATTTGAATTTTTCGAAACTAAAAGAAAATCGATTTTTTTTTTATTTTTTCGTAATTTTCGAAATTTTTAAAAATTTGAATTTTTCGAAACTAAAAGAAAATCGATTTTTTTTATTTTTTCGGAATATTCGAAATTTTTAAAAATTTGAATTTTTCGAAACTAAAAGAAAATCGATTTTTTTTTTATTTTTTCGGAATATTCGAAATTTTTAAAAATTTGAATTTTTCGAAACTAAAAGAAAATCGATTTTTTTTATTTTTTCGTAATTTTCGAAATTTTTAAAAATTTGAATTTTTCGAAACTAAAAGAAAATCGATTTTTTTTTATTTTTTCGTAATTTTCGAAATTTTTAAAAATTTGAATTTTTCGAAACTAAAAGAAAATCGATTTTTTTTTATTTTTTCGGAATTTTCAAAATTTAGAAAAATTTGAATTTCTCCAAATTTTTAAAAAATTCCAATGGAAAATCGAAAATCGCAAGTTAATTGGCTGATTTGATTGAATTGAAAAATTTAATTTTTTTCTACAAATTTCCGAATTTTTTCCTCCCCGTCAAAATCACAAGTTTCGTGTGATTTTGACATGATTTTCCGACTGAATTGGCGCTAAGTTGATTGAATTTTATTTACGGGAATTTGAACTTTCGAATAGACATGTGATTGAATAGAAAAAGAATGTTTGAGTTAAATTGAAAAAAATTTAATTTTCAAGAGGAGAGCATATTTTTTGAAAAATCATTAATTTACTTTTTTTTTAAAGCTTTAAACTGGAAAAGTGGACTAAAATTTCATAATTATTAAATTAGGATAAAACCAAAAATACTCTATTTTAATAAATACTTTCACAAATTTCGAAATTCCAAAATTATTTAAAATAAAATTCCGAAAAATTAATTTCATTCTCTGGTTTTCTTCCAATTTCAAAAACCATTTAATTTGATAAATAGTAGAATAGAAAAATTGAAAAAAAAATTTAATTGTGAAAAAAATCAAATTGAAAAAAAAATTCGGAATTTTTTTTCATTTTTCAATTAAAAATTAAATTTCCCCATTTTTTTAAACTTGAATTTGAATGAATTCAAAATGAATATTTACAAAAAATTGAAATATTTTCAATTTCACAAGTTTTTGAAAAATTTTGGAAAATTAAAAATTTTCAAAAAAAATTTTTTTTCATTCCCTATTTTCTTTTTTTTGACTTAATTTTTAGAACTATTGCATTTGTATTTTTTGTATTTTTTTTGTTGCCAATTTAAAAATTTGTATAAAATTTTTTTCGGGAAAAAACTCAAAAAAACTTCACAAAAATCAATTTAAAAAAATGCACACGGAGTTCCGGAGAGTGCGTCGCCGACAATCGCGCTCGCTTGGTCAATGGTTAATCTTTTTCGTCTGCGCCTCTCCCATTCGAATGCATTATTGAAATCTCTCGGCCCGCAGCAGCGCGAGAGATGCCGAAATAACTCGCCGGCGACCAGAGAGCGGCAGAGAAAGTACGCAGTCAGACAACAAAAAAATGCACTGAGTGCCGGCAAGCGCGATTGTCGGCGACGCACTCCCCGGAACTCCGTGATGCAAAGTTATTCTCTAAATTTTCCAATGTTTTCTATTCTAGTGAACGTTCTCTAGATGTTTGATCGAATTCGACAACAAAAACCATTTCCATTCCGTCCGAAAAAACGTGATTCCCTCCATTTCGCACCGACCAATTCTTCAAAATCACTCGGTCCATTTCGTTAATTCCGCACATGTCCAATTCCGCCGCCCCCCTTACCAAAAAACCGACTTTTAATGTCGTAAACAGTTCGGGAATCGAATCGCATTTTGTATAAAACAAGAGAGAAGTGTCGTCGTGTTGTCCGTCCCGCCACACGTGATAACATCATCATTCGTGGGGAGATAACCGATTGTGTGTATGTGTGTTTGCCTGTTTATCGGGTGGCCATCGGCCTCCTCGCGAAAAGTTGTCCCGGTATTCCGATGACCACCGCCCGCCCGTTTCTGTTCGCTTTTTGATGATGATATGCTGTTTTTTATCGGGGAAAATTTCAACTCAAAAAAAATTGATTTTCGGAAAACTACGCTACACCATATTTTTCAAATTTCCATCCGATTTTCACGAGGTTTCCTGAAGCTATTTCCGCCACTTTTTTATTCAATTTTACCGGCGAAATATCGTCAAAAAACCACGTAGCCAGTGATTTCGAAACTCCCGGTTTCTCAGCAAAAATTGAAATTTCTGCCGATCCGTAGGGTTGTTCCCGTTTAAAGGTGCACAACAAATCGGGGAAATTTCAGATTTTCGCTGCGAGGCCCATTTCGCAAAATCAGCCAGTTTTCATCGGAAAAATTATTTTCCAACAACTGGAAATTTGAATTCCAACGTTTTCTTTAAAAATTTCGAAAATTAAGCTATTTTCACACTGAAAATTGTCGATTTGAGTGCGGAACGATGCGGAATGGACGCGGAAGCGCAAAAACGAGATCCTATCGAACTTGATTGATCTGTGATTGTGAAAGCGAAAACTCCCATCCATTCCGCTGCCAATACGCTCTATTGCACTGACTTGAACTTTTTGATCTACCAAGAAACTGGTAGATCAAAAAATCCACCCTCTTCAATGGAGCGCATTTAAATACGTTGACTATTTTTTCGATATTATTTTGTTCCATTTTCTCTTCTCGGAAAAGTGAAAATCCGTTTGTGTCTTCTCGTCTCGTCAATCAAAGATCAATCAAGTTCCGATATAGCCAATCTTGTTTCTTTCCGCGTTTCCGCATCGTGTTCCGCACCAAAATTCTCGACTTTGGGTGTACAAACATCCAATTTATGTCTCGAAATCCATTTTTCCACATTTTGTCGTCAAATCCTCTGTTCACATCCTCTAAACTTACCGTAACCCGCTGAATCGCAAAAAATCCCAATTCCAGCCATGAAAATCGCAATTATCGGTCAATCGGCGTTCGGTGTCGACGTCTACAAGGAGTTGCGTAAGAACGGTCACCAGATCGTCGTCGTTTTCACGATTCCCGACAAAAATGGCCGC
>LR582868.1:0-11152 GCA_900536345.3 Caenorhabditis sp. 39 LS-2015 | reverse complement strand
GAAGCCGTCAAAATGGCTCGACTAGCAGGATTCTGGCACAGCAGTTTCGATGATTTGAATTCGGTTCCAAACAGATACAAAGGTCGGAAATGACTTTTACTGAAAATTCATAACCATTTTCAACCATAGAAAGCATCTTTTCAACAATTATCCCCCAAAAACCTCAAAAAACTACCGGAATCTTGGATCGCATTATCTGCAGATCGTCGAGAAAGGATCCTAGAAGCACAGCGGCAACTGTCCAGAGGGCTGTAGAGCCTTTCCATGAATCTTTTGCATCCAGAAAGATAATTTGCACTTGTTTCAATCAGAATCACACTTCAGGAGATCCACAGAAGTGTCAGAAAAACGTCCCCAGACCTCACACGATCCCCCACCATTTTTCTCCGTGGGACTTTCGTACTTTGGAAAGTACCTTGCTCCGATAGGACGATGAATACACTTGAAAACATGGTTTCCAGATAGATTAAACACGTTTTCATCACTCCAGATGTATTTAGCCAGTTCTCTCTGCCCCCATTGAAGATGATCCTGGCACCTGGCAAAACGAGCTTTTATGCTCTCCTCTCTGATGGACTGTTTCTTCTCTGGACTTTGCCAGTGAAGTCTATTCACTTGAAGGAGTCTTTGAATTGTTTTTCTGGATGCAAAAGATTCATGGGAAGGCTCTACAGCCCTCTGGACAGTTGTCGCTGTGCTTCTAGGATCCTTTCTCGACGATCTGCAGGTAATGCGATCCAAGATTCCGGTAGTTTCTTGAGGTTTTTGGGGGATAATTGTTGAAAAGATGCTTTCTATGGTTGAAAATGGTTATGAATATTCAGTAAAAGTCATTTCCGACCTTTGTATCTGTTTGGAACCGAATTCAAATCATCGAAACTGCTGTGCCAGAATCCTGCTAGTCGAGCCATTTTGACGGCTTCTGACGATGGTTTTCTGGATATCCAGTGGTCAGATATTTTTTCCAGAAGCTTTTCACATGTCTAAAAACACATTCTAAGCATATCCCCTATTTTAGACTATCTGGGAATAAAATGAAACAAGAAAATGAAAAATAGTAAAAAAACACAAAAATATGAAAAAACGAAAAAACCAAATAATTTTTTTTAATTTTGAAAATTTAGCAGTTTGGCATTTTATTATATTGCACAATACTGCCCTGCATATACCCAAAAAATTTTAGCTTGATCGGATTACTAGAAAAAAAGTTATCTCGAAAAAACCACAAAAAATTGCCCTGTAATATCTTTTTGGCCACCACTGTACCTGGAAGGTAATTATGCAAATGAAGATTTTTGAATGGGTATTTTTAGGGTTCCGAATCGAGCGTGACTCGACTCGAGTCGATTTTCGCATCGAGCCGCACGACTCGAAAACTCGAAAAAAGCTCGATCAAAATTCGACTCGACTCGGAAAGTTGAGTCGAGCGCTCGAAAGCTCGAGTTGCTCGACTCGAAGAATCGCTCGAACGCTCGAAAGCTCGAACCGCTCGACTCGAAAACTCGCTCGACTCGCTCGAGTCGCTCGAAGTACTAATTCGAGTAGTTTCGGCAGAGCTTTTATATGCGAAAATATGCTCGCGTGATCTGACATTGGCCCCATTTCAACACGTTTTTGCCACGTTGCTAGTCTATTTGTCTATTCGCCTGCAGAAAGTTCAAAAATTAGTACGACTCGAAAACTCGACTCGACTCGAGCCGAGTTGAGTCGAGTCGAGCGATTCGAACTACCGAGCTCTCGAGTCGAGTTTTCGAGTCGAGCCGCTCGAGAAAAGCTCGACTCGACTCGAGTTTCCGAGTCGAGCCGCTCGAGTTTTCGAGTCACTCGACTCGAAAAATTTATCGAGCGTTCGAGTCAATTTGTCTCGAAACTCGACTCGATGCGGAACCCTAGGTATTTTATTAACTGCCAACTAATTGTAATCCAGTTAATTTGCAACTTTTGAAACAGTCAAATAATTTGAGTAGTGTACAAGGGGAATCCTCACAATTACAGCCGGTTTCATTGTCTGTTTGTAATTCGGATGTTTTTCTCTAGAATACTGATGCAGTAGATCGAAAGAATCACGTAAAACGTAGTTCTCCTAGAACAGAATTCCCGAATACAGTCAGATTAACAAAACCAAAACAGTAAAGTGTTCTTTTCGCTGTCGTGTTTAGTTGCAGAACGCTTCTGTTTCAATGTAGCCGTATCAATAATTTTTGATCCAGCTTTTCAATTTTGTCTCGTGTCTTGTTTTCCAATCAGCAGGTATTGATTTTTCCTTCAGAAATTTTCGATTTTCTGATATGATTTTCATTTAAAAAAAAGAAAAACATTGAATAAATGTCTGTTTCAACTCGAAGCTTTCTAGCGATACTTTTACATGGTCTGATTTTTCGTACAGATCGCAGCGCAATACACGTCATTTGTCTCAAATAATCAAATTTTTAATTTTGGACTGTTGACAAAATGAAATTGAAGGAAAAGGAACGAAAAAAACGAAATGCAGCACTGGAGCAATATGAATGTGGAACTTGGTAAACTTTCCCCTGATTGTCAGAGAATTTGTCTTTATACTTTAGGCCGGAAATAACAGTTTGTTTAGTTGTCCACCCACAATCCCCTTCTCTTATTCATTAGGACAAAAAAATCACAAAACAATACAAGAAACAGAGAAATTGTAAATATGTCATCAACAAGCTTGACTCACTATCAGTTCACGAAACCTTCCTGAAACAGAAAAATAAGTTTCTGAACCGACACGTTAAGCAAGTGACTGAGGGAAACCGTATCTATTCATTTGGACTGTTTTCCCGTTTCAACAAAAATAGATTTCCCTCCGAGCTTTCTTGACCAAGTTTGATCCAAGGGAAAAAAGAAAAATATTGCCGAAAAACCGACTAATGTGCCTAGCAGACAAGCTGCTCGGTAGCCGCTTTTGGAACCAAAGAAGTGTGATGGTCTATAACATAACAAAAATCGGATACATCTAGAATCATCGTACATCATTCAAACTCAATGAGACCGATTTTTGTAATTTTTCAACGATACAAGTCGAACTTGTGAAACAGAAACAGTTGAGGCGTCGCAAGATGGACCTTTTTGTTTCTTCTAGATTACATGTTTGTAACAGGATTATACAACGGATTCTCCTAGACATTACGAAATTTTATTGAAACAGAGAGTGAAACTATTCGACTATTTGAAAATTTGAGCAGTCTGAAACATTCAACACAAAAATTGGTGTTTTTGAGAGTCCTTTTTCAAAAAAAAAACTCGCCTGTCTAGTTAGAATAACGATGCAGACACCTGTTGAAACGTTTCCAATCACTCCGACGTTTCGCAACCCGGAATTGGCATTTACAATCAGATAAATTTTCATACAGTTGCGAAACGTCGGGGTGCCAACTTTCTATTTCATGAAATTTCAATTTCCACAAATAAACAACAATATTTATATACCTGTTTCAAATCCTTTTTTTATAACAATGTGACTCTTGAAATTCAATTCATCTTTCTCTACAGTGCGTTGCAAAATTTTAAGACACCCCCTTTTTTGACGAGTATGGCATTCTGAAAAAAATTATCGAAATTCTGTGAATGCAGTTCGTTTTAAAATGTCTTCAAACCTACCCGAAAAAATGTTCAGCCCAAAAGGTGGTCTGTGCACCCCGGGGTGAAATATGGTCCACTCGCCGCAGTTCCAAAATTATAAGACACCCCCACTTTTCACGTATTTCAGTATATTTTCCACTAAAACTTCAGATGAGAAAGTTTTCGAAACATTCCAGAATCTAAGAATATATTAATTCTAAATGCCTACAACATATCAATGATGCCTCAGAAACCGGAAAGGAAAATTTTCTGGCTCTTTGGCGCAACTTTTTGGGCACCCAGGTCTTTGGAGCCACTTCAGGCCAGTCGGGCATCTATCTCGGCTCGAAACAACGTTGCCGTAATGTCCAAGATGTTCCCCACAAAAGTTCTAGCAGTCTTGGTGCCATATCTAAACCGACAAACTCGTGCCAAGATGATGTACCAATAAGACAACGGCTTTCTTCAAATTTTTTTGGGTAGGTTTGAAGACATTTTAAAACGAACTGCGCTTACAGAATTTTGATAACTTTTCTCAGAACGCCATACTCTTCAAAAAAGGGGGTGTCTTAAAATTTTGGAACGCACTGTATCTTCCAAATCTCTCCAGCAACACCCCTCGACCCCTCAAAAACATTCGAAATTTCCGTAACTTCCCCCCCCCTTCGCTCCCTTTCCCGCCCGTTTTCCTCAACCAAAACGCTCAAATTTCCATAAAAGTGTATTTCGAAACACTTATTCCTCCCGAATTGATTACGGACCATCTCCGTCTCCGTCGTAATCCCCCAGGCGACTTTTCGACGAGAGAGCACGGGGAACGGAGAGACGCAGACAGTCGGATGTTACGACACACTTGCTTGGACGCTTTTGATGGCAATCTTTGCCGAGTTCTTCGGTGGTCGAAACGGGAATTAGGGCGACGGAGGAGATGTCAAGTGGCTCCAGAAGTCACGTCTTCTGATGAGCCCAACGCATTCAATTCGACTTTGGCTTTCACTTTACAAATTCCGAAACATTTATTCATGTTCATTGTGACCGAATAGCACATACACCGACCAGAATCAAAGAGAAATACATACAAATTAGTGGAATTACAGAAGAGCATTCGAAAAATAGAATCATGGAGGCGGGGATTTGGAGAAGGAGGAGGGGAGGGAAGGGGGCAGGCAGCGGGAAGTACCGGTAATGGAAGAAGACGGAGCAAAATGAAGAAGAAGAAGACAAATAGGAAGAAGAGTACCCGATGATGAAGGCATATTCAAGGCATATTCAAGGAGACACAATTTGCGGGAAAGCGGCCAGGAATCGTTCCAAGACCATGACGGCATCGGGTCGACCCATGACTCGGAGGGTTTGGAGCAGGTCGGGGACTGCACGGGCGGAACCTGAACAGGATGCTTCCCAGAGGTCGAGGAGCAGGGAAGTCGGGGAGCAGTCCGGGAACGAGGCGAAGAACTGAAAAAATGAGAGATTATTCGCGGTTTCAAATAACAATTTTAATTTTCGAAAATCCAGAAGTAACATTTAATTCCATGAACCTGGATAAGCTAAATTTCTGAAACTGAGAGCTTCGTCATATTGTTGTTTTTCTTAATGTCGCTATGGTCATGAATTTTTTTAATAAGGACTAAAATTCAAAAATGACAAAATTTCCAGTTTCAGAAGTTCAAATAATCCAAATTTATGGACTGTTAACAATCGAATATTTGCTCAAATTTAGGATCTAGGCAAATTAGAGGCGTATCCAAGCCATATGGGTATTTCGAGTCCCCCGAATTTCGCAATGCGACGTTTCGCAACTCGAATTTTTTTTTCAAATTGCTCTTTCAAACTTCAAATCCCATTATCTGCCGATAAAATATTTGTTTTGAAATTTGGAGTTGCGAAACGTTACAGCAAAATATCGGGGTCTCGGTATCTAGGTTGAAATGAAAATATTTTCAGTTTCAAACAGAGCTGATATTGCCATTATAACATCGGAGCTATTTATGTTTATGCAAATTTAGTTAAAGTTTTTCACAAAAAAAATTCAGTTTCAAAATCCTCATTTTTTTGAATCCTGGCGCGCATGTTTTACTAGATGAAATTGCAAAACCCCTTCTTATCAGTTACCCAACCCGATGCGTCATCTCTAGGTGTCAAATTGCCATAACATCAGTGATAAGGAAGTGACACCATTGATAACAGCAGTCGTTATCAGTCATAACTTATTATCAAATCAGTTGCGTAATATTTGCTCCCATTGTCAGAGGATACTCACCTGCAAATAGCGATCATAGTGCAACTTCTTGGCGAGTCCTCTCCAATCGCAATGCGTGTCATTCGGCATGTCCAGCAGCATCGCCAACTCGTTTTTCACGTGAATCGGAAGACGGAACTCCACAATCACACTTCCCTTCTCCCGTTCCTCGCAAGTCTTGTCGTAGAGCTCCGGCTCATTGCTGACTTGCATGACCATTGGCTCCGTGGAACTGGCTTTCTGGTAAACGATAACACGTGTTGAGAATTGTGGAGGAATCTGATCTCTCGGACGGAATTTCAACGAGCAATGCAGTCCGTTTTGAGCGACCCATCTGTGCTGGTGATCCGAGATCTCGACGACATCGGGGCCATCGCAAGTGTATCCGGGCACGACGTCTTCGATGCAGATGCACAGGTTGCCCTTCTCGTTGAGAATGAAGTCGTTGGATTCGCAGAGGAGTCGGGAGCCGTCTTCCTGCTTCCAGACACTTTCCATCGCTGCTCCGGTCTCCGGGACACAGTAGACTCTCAATTCGAAAGATCTGCGGTACGAGGACATGTCCATTGGACCGAAGATAGCCAGATGAACGCGTTTCGATGCACTCAGAGAGTTTCTCCGTGGGTGTCCAGCCAACATGATTCTCGACAGCGATGAAGTCATCACATGACACCATCCGAACCCATCGCACTTCTTGCCCGGCTGTTCGAACTGCACGAACATGTTGGTGTTCAGGTTCTCCTCTCCAATGGTCACGGCCTTCTGCCAACCGTCTCCTTCATCGGAATACAGGGTGAATTGCCAGTTGTCACGGGGGAAGGTGGAGGCGCAGTGACGGAACGAGACGACGACGGGGCGACGGAGCACGTTGGATTCCTGGGTGGAGACGTCGCATTGGCCGATGACGATGACCGGGGAAAGAGCGGATTCGATGGCTGAAAGATTAACGATTAATAAGTGAAAGGGAAATGGTACTGTACTCACGTGGTAAATGCGGCTGATCCGTCAAAACATCCGAGACGGCCAAGTACAGCATCTTCTCGCCTTCCACTGCCAACTCGGGGACTATCAGTCTTGCTCCGCTCTTCGACAACGACAATCTCGCTCCATTGCAATCAATGGTAGCTGCTACTATGCTCTGCGAGGTGTCCAATCCAAGGCAACTTCTATCCTCCAGATAGTCGTAAAGTGTTGCGTAGTTGTCATCATCAGAACAATTGGAACTTGATGTCCTGAGGATGGTTCGCTTGCCTCCAGAGGAGCTGGATGAGCTGCATTCTTGGATGAGTGCCGCCCGGGAGCCAGCATTCCTTGTCGATGAGTACCCACTGAAGGCACTCTTTCCAGATCTCAGTGTAGTCGATGGATGATGGGGCAGAGGGGGCGGATCAAAGTACTGTGAACACGATGATATCTTTTCTCCAAGCAACGTTCCATGCTGATGCTCCAGCAAAAGACGTCGGACTCCTGGAGGTTCCGAGTAGTAGATGCCGCCTTTCTCCGGGATTTTAGGGAGTTTCGATGGCTTCTTGGACTTCTTATTGCCTCCTCTTTTACAGCAGAACATGGCGAGGATGGCGAGGATAAAGGTGGCGACGATGAAGATTGAAGCGACGGAACCATAAACGGCAGTGTCGCTGATCACGATTCGCGAGGAGTCGGCTGAGCACATTCTGGAAAAAAAGAAGAAGAAGGGTTTAGACTGGTAGAGGAGAAAGCAAGGAACTCACTGTGCTGGACACTCTTGTGTCATAAGATCATCCCCGAAACACGGCTGTCCCCCGTTCATCGGCGGCGGTACCGTACACGCCCTGGTTCGGTATCTGTGACAACTCGAAGAACACGCACTCCAATCGCTCCACGTGCTCCATCCTCCGTCCAATTTGCATGGTACTTTGCAATTCCTCGTCATCTCCTCTTCTCCTTTACAGTATTCTCCGTCGTTTAAAGGCGCAGGGTTGTTGCAAGTGCGGGTTCTTCGTTGATGCGGCAGGACTGCGTGAGGGTCACGGATTCGATGTGCGTGTTGTCTGAGGAGAGCACAATCCACGTGGCAGGTTCCGATCCAAGGGGACCATTCGGACCAACCGCCGTCAACTGGAAATGGGGAATTGGCAATTGTAGAAGGCGGTACCATGTCTATTAGACCCCCCACAAATCAAAAAAAAAACAAAACAAGGAGTCAACATTGTTTCTGTTTCTGTTCCTCGCCGACAAAAACAGGTGAGACAGAGACAGAAACAAGTCATCTGCCAGCCAGCCACCCCTCGGAAACTTATGTAATCGGCCGTGTCTTGGGGGGTGTCTTTGTGTGCCGTGTGCCGCTACTTCTGCTGCTACTGGAGGGTCGTTTTCTCCCCCCACCTCGGTCCCTTTTCCCTCGGAGTCACAATTACATAACGTGATCAAGTTTTACGATCTCTTTTATATGATGTCGCTGCTTTGTTTTTTGTGTCTTTCGGGGCTTGTGAGCGACGGGCGACGGCAGGACACCCCGTTACATGGCGTCGGGTAGGTAGTTTTGAAATGTGTGAGGAAAGGGAATGAAATGGGGTGTGAAGGAAGGACGTGGCGAAAGGGAAGGAAGGGGGGTCAGGTGATAATTGTAACCTGGGGTAAGGGGAAGAAAAGTAAGGAGGACTAGGAAGAAGAAGATTAGGAAGAAATGAAATGAAACGTCAACCGGTTTATATCGATAGAAATGCAGCGGATGCAGTGACTGCAGGGAAATTATGAAATACGATTGAAACTGGGAACTTTTCGAGTTAACTGTGAGCTTGTATTGTTAGCTAGGGTGGCTAGGCTAGAGCACCTACAATCAGAGCAACTTCTACATCTTTCTGTTTCAGAAACTATTCAGCCGAATTATTGTGGAGTGTTTAGTTGCTGGTAATCCATTTCATTTGAAACCGAACACGGGAGAAATTTCGGAAAACTTCAATCTGTATGTTCACACATTTCAGATTCAGAAAATACATCGCCAAGTCGACCGGTTTGAATCGAAACATTAGTAATACTACTGGATGCAGTGAGTGCAGGGAAATTATGAAATCTGATTGGAACTGGGAACTTTTTGAGTAGTTAATAGTGAGCCAAGGGGCATCTAATGTTCAAAACCGACAGGGAATTTGGATATTGTTGAAAAAAGTTTTGTATCGGCTGAAGCACCTACAATCATAGGAACATCTACAACTTCCTGCTTCAAAAACTCTTCACTCTTCACCTATCATTGCAAAGTAAAACTGTCAGTTTCAGAAAATGCATCGCTAATTCAAGAACTTTGAAACAGGAATTTGCCATTTTAGAGCTGCAGTGTTCATCCATTTCTAATACTGTCACAACTCCTTCCCCGCCTTTCCCAATATTCTGAAACAGAACTCCCCCATTAACTCACCAAAAACCTGCACTTCAACCGGATCTGTCCTCCTCGAATTCGCCACATTCGTCGCTTCACACGTGTAATTTCCACTGTCCGATAACCTGGCTGCGGACATGATCAGACTGCCATCGGATGCTCTGATAACATTGGCGTCCGGGGCGACGACGACGCCATCTTTGTACCAGGTGAGCTGTAATTTGTTGCGTCATGTGCCGTTGAGATGACATAATCGAGTTCTTTGTTCCGATTTCATTGGCTCATTAAGTCTGCTGTATAAGGTCATCATCATTGCATCCCTCCTCCCCCTTATACCAGATGTTTCTCAGATTTCACATTACCGCACCTGCTCCGCTCCGGGAGGAGGAGGAACATGTGTTCTGTGAGTGTCTCATCTTCTTCCCCAACTCACCTCCGCCTTCGGATCGGATTCTGGCGCCTGGCACGGCAACTGAAGAGTTGTTCCCTCTTGAACGCGTTGTGAGACGGGCGATTTGAGGAAGTGCTTGCGCATGTCTGAAAAACGATCGGATTGGTCCCTGGATCCCTGGATTTTCGGGTAAACAGAAAGGGAAAAAGAGGATGGGGAGGGGGGAAGTAATTGAAGCATTGCTGCCGGAATAGTACGATGAACTCGGAGGAGCCTTGATTGGGCAGAGTAAGTCAGTAAGCCTAAGCATTCACGTTTTCAAGTGGTTTTCGGGTTGGACCTCGTTAGACCTCCCAGCAGTCAAAGGGACGGGGGAGGAGGCTGTTGCATCGTCGAGTTCATCGTCTGGAGACCAGCATCTAATTGTTGACAGACATGGAGTTACGCAACAATAGTTACGCGATGCTCAACACTTGGGAATGATGGGAATGATCAAGATAAACGGATTAAAAGGTCCGATGCTGAGCGATGACGTGGTATGGTTGTTAGGGAGATATGGATCGGGAATGGGACGGACCATATGGGGAAAAAAAAAAAGAAGAAGGAGGAGGAGGAGGCAATTATGATGTATTCTCTCAAAAGGAGTTAAAGATGGATCAGTAAGAGAAACATTCCCCTCCATGACAAATGCGCTCTTTGAAACTGTGAATTACTTGAGTAACCTTGGAACGACGAAGTGACAAACATCCAGAAGTGGACGGGGGTTAGATGTTGTCCCCCTTCTCCTCCGAATAGTTCAAACAATGCGCGAATATGGAAGAAGAAGAAGAATGGATTCGGGTTCTTCTACCGGAAGGCGAGTAATTGGCAACACTTACACTTCTGGGTTACTCAGGAATTGGCAGAGGATGGGGGGAAAAAAGGAGATTTAGGCTTGACTGTTTCAGGAAATCGTTAAGATTTTGAATTGTTGAATTAGATAATTTTAGGTGGATTAAGTTTTAAAAATGAAAAAAAATTCAATCCAATGCAAGATGAGAATTGAAGTGATCTAGAGGAAGCTGTTTCATAGAACTTTGTTTGAAAAACGAAAAAAGCACAAGTCAATGAATAAGAAGAATCCGTGAAAACAGTAACATTTCGAGAAAAAAGGAATTCTTGACTATTCTCTGAAACAGTGATTGTCGAGTTCATTGAAAGGAGATAACACCATGAGTGCATCACCGTTTCTATATGAAAAGTGACTTTCTGATTCAGATGAAACAGGTGATCTTCAAAACCAAATTTTTCAGTTTCACGAAACCTTGAACTCCTATGCACCAACTTTACTTAACTCGTGCCCCCTTATACTGTCTCAATCCAAAAACTCCCACTTCCACCCTTCCCCTTTCCCTTCTCTCCACTCCCTCCAACGACCACGTCATCTATGATTATGCACTAGCCAAACACCTTCTCCTGCCCCTATTACACACTGTACTACCTGGTGTCAGGTGGGGGGCCACTGTTTGTTGACTTATCATGTCACCAATCCAAGCAAAACATACGGGAGCTGACTGACTAGCTGTATCAACCCGATGGGAAGGAAGGGTCC